>BTHU01000004.1:146000605-146083105 GCA_036184795.1 Tokudaia tokunoshimensis
TGCATGGAGTATGGAGTAGAATTTGTAACTTCTCCTGCTGACAGTCTGCATTTGCTTCTGCTATAAGTAACCTAAGGACTACTTTGGGGATCCATGTAGTATGTAATGATGTCATAATGACCCTTGCTAGCCTCTGTCTGAAGCTATTCGGTGACTGTTCACACACTACTCCATGAGACACGCAGCACACCTTATGTTGTTTGATAAAAGAATAGAAACTAATAACATTAAAAAAAAATCTACTCTTGTGTTTGTACAAAAATGTGTTGCTTAGAACACATATGTGAATACATCACTCTTTTTTCTTCACATAAAAGTCTAAATTTACTAAACATCCTGACAAAAGGATAAATCTAGGGTGTGTATATGTCTACCCTGCGACCCTACTAAAATTATCAATGCTTCCTATATTAAGTTGAAAATGAAAAATATTAATATCCATTGAATGGTTAAAAGTATATGGGATTATTTTTCTGTTTCTGTTTGTTTAATTTAAATGTTCAGATAATCCCTAACAATTCCCATAGTGACTGCTCTTAGAGAAGTATTGGCAAACTTTTCCTTTAAGCACCAGATAGCAAATACTTGAGGTCTTCAGGTTAAGACGCTATAGCACAAAAATCAATAATAAGCATTATCATGTAAGTGAATGAACAATAAAACTTTATTTATAAAACCAAAAGTGGGTGCATTGGCGGCAGTTTTAACCCCCTGAATCCCTTAGAGGGAAACTTCTCACTGAAACACCTGATGTCTAATCCTGGTACTCAAGCCTGGGTGGTTCTAACCCACCCAAGACACCATTTTGAGAACCTGGGACATAGTCACACTGTCCAGAGACATGCCCAAAGGCTGAGGTCTCATTTATCAGAGGTAAGGCAAGAGTGTGCTTCCCTGAATGGGAAATGTGAAGACAAAGCCTGAATCATGGTGATAGGAGACAATGAGGTGACATCATGGAAAAGTCCTACATACATACATTAGATTCCTTCCTGCTGTGCTACATATGATTCAGAGCTGAACACACAACAACAATTGGCGGACGTATCAAATTGACAAGATAAACCCATCCCAACTTTTAACCAAAGGACCCAGGGTGAGCCTCTATAAGAGCATTAGGAAGCCTGTTTTCAGTCTCCCAGATGGATTAATTTTCAGAGCACATGGAGAGAAGTAACTGAGAGTTGGGTACCAGAGTCCTTCCTCCACTGTCATTCAGATTCTCCTATTAGTGTTCCCTTTTTCACATAACAACGTGTTCGTGGAAATGCCAGGATAATTACCTAAAATCACAAGAGAGTGAATAGGCAGCCTGGAGTTGGAGGTCACACAGGAGCCTTGAATGAGCACTACATCACTCAATGGCTGTCAGTTTTACAGCATACTTGTCTGCTATGGGCAGGGAAATTGGAAACAGTCTTAACCAGACCTTATTGGGTCTGGTTTAATCCCACCTTTCATCCCAGCACTGGGGAGCCAGAGACAGCTAGATCTCTGGGAGCTGGAGGTCAGCCTAGTCTAGAGAGTGAGCTCCAGGACAGCCATAATACAGGGTGAGATGCTGTCTCCAAACAAACAAAGGAAACTATGTCGTAAATCTGTTAACAGTCTGTCCATAAAAACCAGAGGACAGAGAGTGAGGTCATCGAGGAAATGGTGGGAAAGAAAAAGGTGGAGAAGGGAAGACTGAACTCTATCCACTTCTCCAGAATCGCTGGCCGAACCCATAAATGTGTATGAGTGGAGGGGGTGTTCCCATAGCTACAGCCCAGAAGACTGAATGGAAGTGTGAGCTACCTCTCAGGGTTGGATAACAGAGAGCTCTGTGGTATACATTGAGCTGGCTTAACTGTCTACTAGCAAAAATCAGTTCTTGTCTTAGGGTCATAGAGAGTAGTTCATACAGCACACTTTACAATGGCAGATTTATTTTCTTGATTGCTCAGTATTTCAAGAACTGTTCCTGTCACCCTCAAGAGAAGATGAAATAAATAACATTAGTCTGAAGTTGTGATGAGCAGAGGAAGATTATGAGTAGTTGTAGTAACAAGGCTAAAAAATTAAGGAAAACACACTCAACTAAGTGAAAACAATGGGCATCTCATCAGATGAGCATCCACAAAAATCAATAAAAGTTATAAAACTTGAAAGTTTATCATCTGAAATGAGTATAGAATGTATGTTTATGGACAACACAGGCTTTAGGAACTTGGCAGAGGGGGAAAGATTCTCTGAATTTGAATGTAAGTAAACACCATTTTTAAATACAAATAACACAGGAAAAAAAAAGCCAAACTTTAAAAAAATCTTCAAAACCTATAAGAAAATATCAGAGCTTCTAATAACTGAGTAATTGGAACTTTTAACATGGGGAGTAAAACAACAGACTCAAAATCAAATGCAAGAAAGACAGAAAAGAGAGGTAGAGAGGAGAAATGATCCAGTACCTTCCCAAGTGCGGAAAGAAATCTAAACTCAGGGACTTAACCACACGAGAGATTAGCAGATATGAAACAGTGTATAGGCGTCAGAGCCAAGCTGATATAAATCCGAGAAAAGTGACCTGTCCCAGCAGCCGTAGAAGAAGGACCCATGGCGGGCGTGGGGCAATGACTTCTCTATCTGCACAAGCTTCAGAAAAGTTGGACAGCAGAAGACAATGTGCCTACATTTCAGGAGCAGGTTTTGTGGAGTGATTTAAGATTTTATGTCTCCCACTAGAATGTGGACAGCCTTGAACAGGCTATTGGATAATTCTTCATCTCAATACATCATCGTTTCGATGTTACACATGGTCTGTCTCATTGGATGTCTAAGATTAAATGAGTTATTAGTGTGTGCAAATCACCCAGCACTTAATATCTAGACCAAGCAAGCCCAAGGTTTGCTATTATAATGATCAGGTTTTAATATTAATGGTCAATTAAAAGACATCTACTTGGTTTTATTTAAACTCTCAAAGATGATTTCATCCTGGCAAAGAGGAATAGAAATTTACGAAATTATTGAAAATGGTAACAATCAAGTCAAATTACCAATAATAGCAGGAGTTTGTCAAAAAAAAAAAAAAAAGCACAATTCCCAGGAATTGTTCTTCTAACATTCTTCTTGCATCTTCCCTGGAAAGTCAAGCTACTTCCCAGGCAGGGAAGCCTGATGCTCACCAGTCCAAGCAGTAGAACATGCAGAATTCTCACCTCAGACTTTTGGCCTCCTGGCCTCCCCCAGGCCAGATCATCGGGTATGAAATTCTTAATCACTCAGTCTGTACAGCCCATAATGCTATCCGCATAACTCAGTGAATGCAGCCCGAGGGCAAAGCTTGTGTTCTCAATGTGACATATTAATGGCCTCATCCCAGATGATCAGTCCCGAGCCACACAGGACCCGATGGTAGTTGTCCTGTCCCTGTGACACCCTGCTGCACATAGGATGGACACAGAAGTTGGACTCCTTCCTCCAATGACAGTCAGGTGCCCAGGATGATGATGCCTGCCAGTAATCTCAACATTCAGGGCACTGGTGCTGGAGAACCTCTCATTAGTTCTAGACCAGCGCTAGCTAGATTCTATTGCTTGTTTCAGAAAACAAGAAATTATAGAAATAAAGTACTCTGCAAAATGTCAGGTGGTAAGGTAACCCACACGCAGCTCACCTTGGTGACTGAAACTGAGTTGTCATTCATTTGACCTTGTGGTTTATGCCAGGTTCTTGGCTAGGGCTTCCATGGTACACTCAGCTACTCCTTCTACTTCTTTTTTTTAAAGATTTATTTATTTATTATATACAAGCACACTGTAGCTGTCTTCAGACACCCCAGAAGAGGGCGTTAGATCTCGTTACAGATGGTTGTGAGCCGCCATGTGGTCGCTGGGATTTGAACTCAGGACCTGTGGAAGAGCAGTCAGTGCTCTTAACCACTGAGCCATCTATCTCTCCAGCCCCATTCCTTCTACTTCTGAAATCTTACTATGTCCCTGCTCTTACTGCGTCTCTGTTTCCACTTGTTTCCACATGCTCACCCTGCACCTTCTGCCTCAGGAGGCTGGCCACCGGCCTGAGACTCTGACTCTTCACTGACCCAAACTGATGCCTCTGGTGAGGACCTGGGATCTGCCTGCACAGTGGGGCACAGAATAAAGAAGACCAACCACTATGCACAGTCCGTGAGGCTGTTGCAATACATCCACCGAACAATGAAGACCATAGATTCGGCGAGCTCTAATTAAAACATGGTTGGGGGTTCAGCCCAGTGTCCTAGTGACCCAGTGGTCCAATGGTCAAGCTTTTACCTAGCATGAGCAGGCCACAGTGACATTCAAACAAAGGAGAGTTTATTATTAGCGAGGTATCTTTAAGGGTCAGAGTCTTCGGGAAGTGAAAAAGACCAAATTTATGGAAGAGTTGAATATGCAGACGTCAATAAATGTGGGTTTATGAATCCATTGTACTGTTAGCAATCACTATGATGATTCCATACCTTCAACCTGGGGACCCTTGTCCTCTATCTGTTAAACCATTGTTAATGCACCTGAAGGGATTTTGCTATTTTCACATGCTAAAGTAACATGCATCTTAAAAGCTGAATATGTACATATTCATGTGTGTATGCTCATCACGCTTTTGTAGGGAGGCCAAAGGTCAATGTTGAGTGTCTTTCTCTATCATGGTCAACCTATTTATTGAGACAGGGCCTCTTTCTGAACACAGAGCTCACTGATAGGGTAGAGTGGTGGACCAGTGAACCACAGGGATCTTCTAGACTCTGTCTCCTAGCATTGGGACATCAGATGAATGACTGGATTTTTCTGTGGATGCTGGGAGTCAAACTCATGTCCTGATACTTGCATGCCAAGCTTTTCATCCACCGAGCCATCTCTCTAATCCACTATCTCGAATTTTAAATTAACTTTAGGTTAAGTCAATCTTGCATTAAAGCCCATCCTTCGGAAAAGTTCTCAGAAATCCTAGTAAACACCAAGTCTTTTTTTTCTAACAGATTAAAACAAATATATAGCTGCTGTAATTAAAATGACACCTTCTTCCTTCCCTGAAATATTTACATGTACTCCATTTCCTGTATTCACTGGGGAAATGAGGGATTCAAAGAAGTATTTGCTTGTATGAGGACACCTGCACTCACAGGTGCTTCCAGGTTATCCACCCTACAGAAGATTCTCACAAAATCTCTCCACACTTTCTCAAGAAAAATAAATACAACATGCGCAGATAGAGCACGCTTGCAAACACACACACACACACACACACACACACACACACACACACACACGCATGGGGTGAGGGTGGGGAGAGAGAACATTCGTGAACTGATTCAGTTTCTCCGGGCTCACTTCATTAGCTGATATTTTCACTAGCTAATTTCCTCCACTAATTGACTCCCATTCTCTTGTGGGGACTCAGTTTCTATCAACTTGAAGGCTGCTTGACTCATTCAGTGTGAATGGGAATTTTGAAGTATGATGTTTAAGTAACCGATAAAACAAACAACTGAAAGTATTAACATTTCTCTCAGGCAAGCTTTGAATACAGACGATTAGCAGGAATGGTATAGCTAGGTCATAACTTCCTAGCATATGCCCAAAAAATTCCGCATCCATTTCCACTCCATAGACACTGGCTTAGCACTGCTCACTGCCGCTCTACTCACAGTGGCTAGCAGATGAAAACGACCTAAGTGTTCTTCAGCAAATGAACGGATGATAAAAATATGGTGTGTGCACATTATGGAATATTATTCAGCCATAAAAAGTGAAATCTTGCAGATAAATGGGAGGAGCTAGAGAAGATCATATTGCCTGAGGTGGTTCATACCCAGAAAGACAAACTTTGCATTTTCTCTCTCATTGGATTTTCCTAGTTCCAAATATTCAGATCTGCATACATAAGCAGAGAGCAGAGGAGTAAAAAGGGGGTTTCTGAGGAGACTGACTAGAAAGGAGAACAGCAAGGGGGGGGATAAATGAGGTGGAAATAGAAAGATTGAGTGAAGAAGTCGATACAGTAGGAGACAGAAGGAAGAGAGGAAAATAACATGAAGGATATTTGATAGTCTCAATGAATCATTATTTTATATTTACCTACATTTACATATAGTATATATAGGTAAGGTTATGCTACTTAGTCTGACAATACTCCCCATAAGAGTCATAGACTGCATAAATTCCAGTACCAGGCATGAGAAAGCTATTTGGGTTGCTGGTCAGGGTAGTTCAAAAGACTCCCCATACAGGGTAGGTATTGCTATTACTGTTGGTTGCCTCTCAGAGTTGAAACTAAGTTCCCGTGGCTGAAGACAGCTCACACTTTAGACACAGAATGCAGAAGATCTAAACTGAGTCTAACCTGATAGCCTCCTTCCTATTGTCTCACTTCCATAGTGCCAGAAAGCACTTTGTAGGCTGCCAAGGGAGGAAAACGATCACTAATTCTATCAACTATGTTGTATATAAATCAAAACAATGGCCAGCATTACAAGACATCCCTAAAGGTGTAGTAGTGACAGTCACATTGGCAGTACCAATAACTCTCTGATTGGACTTAAGGCCAACCTAACAGGAGAGAATTCATGCGTGGTGCTATAAACCTAGATAACTACCAGGGACTAGTGAGGTCATGGACCTTGGAGGTGAACCTACTACAGTTATTTGAGCATGCTAACACAGAAGAGGGGAATCTCACAGGGCTCCACCCCTGGACAAAGGACTGCAACTAATGACTATTCAAGAGGGAAAATTAGACTCTCAGAAAGATGGTTCCTATTGGTTACCCAATACAAAATAGTCAACCCTATAACCAGGTACACACACAACACAAAACAGACTCAACAGGTTGTGTTTATGCAGTTTATATATTATGTTTCATATATATGAAACAATAATGAAGAAGAAGAAGAAGAAGAAGAAGAAGAAGAAGAAGGAGAAGGAGAAGGAGAAGGAGAAGGAGAAGGAGAAGGAGAAGGAGAAGGAGAAGGAGAAGGAGAAGGAGAAGAAGAAGAAGAAGAAGAAGAAGAAGAAGAAGAAGAAGAAGAAGAAGAAGAAGAAGAAGAAGAAGAAGAAGAAGAAGAAGAAGAAGAAACCAGTAATTTGGGAGAAAGTGAGGGGCAAGGAAGAAGTTGGAGAGAGAGCACACGGGAGGAGTTGGAAGAAAATATGGAAGGGGAGTTGAGATGATTGTATTTTAGCAAGTAAATGTGTAATAAAATGATCTCAGCTGCTTTGTGACATGTTCAACAGTGTGTCTGTCTGTCTATCTATCTATCTATCTATCTATCTATCTATCTATCTATCTATCTATCTATCTATCATCTATTTGTCTCTTCCTTCCTTCTTTCTTTCCTTTCTTCCTTTCTCTCTCTCTCTTTTTTGGTTTTTTGTTTGTTGTTTTGAGACAGGGTTTCTCTGTATAGCTCTGTCTATCCTGGAACTCACTCTGTAGACCAGGCTGGCCTCAAACTCAGAAATCCACCTGCCTCTGCCTCCTAAGTGCTGGGATCAAAGGCGTGCGTCACCACTGCCTTGTCCACCCCTCTTCCTTCCTTCTTTCCTCCCTCCCTTCCTCCCTCTCTCTCTCTCCCTCCCTTCCTTCTATTCTCTCTCTCTCTCTCCCTCTCTCTCTCTCCCTCCCTCCCTCCCTTCCTTCCTTCCTTCCTTCCTTCCTTCCTTCCTTCCTTCCTTCCTTCCTTCTGTTCTTTCTTTCTTTCTTTCTTTCTATGTATATTTCTTTCTTTCTTTTTCCATAATATTTTCCTGATTATTTAGGAATTTCATATCATGAACCCAGACATCCATACTTCTCCATCCTCACAGGTATGCCCCAAAACACTTGGCATCTATGCGCCACCAGAAGATTAAAAAAGAAAACAAGTCCAATTTATGATCCTTGTATACTCATGGAAGCGTGGTCAGATTCGCAGTGGCCAGCCCTTTAGAGTAAACTGAGTCCTCCCCACTGCACCTCTGCCAGAAGTAATCAATTGCGGAAAGCTACATTTCAGCATCGTTATCACGACTTTTAAGAGTTCTCTTGCTGGAAAGACTGGATGTAGGGGAACGCCAGGACAGAGTAATGAGAGGGGGTTGAACGGAGAAAAGAGGGAGGGAAGGGGGCTTATGGGACTTTCGGGGAGGGAGGAAACGGGAAAGGGGAAGTGATTTGGAATGTAAATTAAAAAAATAAAATTAAATTAAATTAAAAAAAAAAGAGTTCTCTTGCATGGCTTTCTGTCTGGGCTGTTACATTTTTAGGGGGTGGATTGTGGGTAGGGGTTGTCACAGAAGCCTTCTAAGTCCCTCTTTCTCAGCTATGAGTCTGTAGTTGTCTATACCATAGAAAAGTAGCTTTCTTGCCCTGGGAGCACAGATCACAGACTTAAACATAGATTCTGACAGCAGTGTGGACCACAAACATCCACATGGCCTCTGGTGGCAGCATGTGTCATAGACCACAGTAGGATCTCTGGTGGCAGTATAGAAGAGGCACACCACCATGGTCCTCTGCCACTGAACGGGCAATGAACACCGTCATAGCCCTTAGCAGAAGCAGAAGCCAATGACATCAACAGGACTGCTGCCTTCTATGGTCCTACTGCAGCAGGAATCTGTGTTGATATCCACAGCCCATGTTACCACCAAAGGCTATGCATATGTTTTCTGCACTGAGGCATGAACACCCCCAGCTTTCTTATGTGGGTTCTAGAGGCAGAACTGAAGTCCCATGCTTGAATGAGAAGCGTTTGCAGTCCAAGCCATCTCCCCAATCCTCTTGTATAATTACATACTCTTAAATGGATTGTGTGCTTTATTTCAGAGGGTCGCTTTCCCTATTTGCTCAGTTATGTGGAGAAGATCCCATCTGGTTTCTTACACATCCCAGAAAGCTCTGATCAAATCAAATTTCAAAGTTAAAGTCCCATGGTTGTGGATGCATTCTAGAGCAGAACAGCTAGCCATGTGCTCTCTGAATCACTAAGCTAACTGGGACAGCTGCCAGCAGAGATGGCTTCTTCCACAATGTGCGGTGCCTTTCTTATCATACCATTCAACATCACTCTGGCTAGGAAACTCACCAATTCACCTTCCTCAGAGAACTGAGCAGTACCACTTAACTTGATCTTGGGCACAGAGGTCAGGGAAGCAGATAACTTATGAGCAAGAAAGAAGAGGCTACTCACAGATTTACTGATGAAATATATACATACATATACACATACATATATGTGTGTGCATATATATGCACATTAAATATATATATATATATATATATATATTTCTTTATATATGTATATATGTGTATATATATATTTGGACAATGTATGTATATATGCATGCATATAAACACACACATACATATCAAGTCCATCCAGATGTGACTCCTTTTTGTGGCATGCCATCAATACATTGGATTTGTTTCATTTATACTAAACAAGACATTCTGACTTATGGATGAGTTCTTTTTCTTAGGTGTGTTGTCCAACTTTTTCCTCTTTTTTCAGGGGAAAACTAAAGCCAGAGTTTAGGCATGATTGATGGAGGTTCAAACCTGGTAGTTCCTTTAGTGTCCCTGTTGGCTTTCTAAGTTATTGCTTCTTCATGAGGCAGCCATTTATCACCCTTGTCTCCTACAGAGTTTTACATGTTGGTAACTTTTTCTTGTGTTGGACATTTTTAGTAGCATTACTACTGTTGAAAGGGCCATTGTCTCTTATAAATCCACATAATGCAATTGATTAAATTCCTTAAATATGCTGGTATCTTCTAGTTTCCAATGTACTGAAGGAGAAGGTTGCTGAATAGATGGGTTGCTACCCAAGGCCTTTTCATTTGTTTTAAATTTTATTTTTTTATTTATTCTACACAGCATATCTATTTATACCAACCATAAAAATGATAGACATGTTATTAAATGAACATAAAAAGATAAAGTCTTTTTGTTTGTTTGTTTGTTTTGTTTTTAGTAGAGCTTAATATCTTGACTCTTACTGTGGTACAAACCCAAAATAAGAATAATTTTTAGACATTAGAGTTCATTGTAATAGGGCTGTACTTCAATATCCCTCACTTCACCAAAGAATTTTACCCCCATCAGTAGCTAAGCATTGACAGTTCTGCTACACCAAAGAATGAATTGTAGGCACAATTGTTAGGATACAGATTTCTTGCTATGGTCAAAGCTATTTGACTTGAGTGATTGTCATCATTCCCAGCCCACAGGGAACAAGTTACATTCATTTAAGAAATGGTGTGTGTATTAAGATGGTCTATCCACGAAGTCATTCATCAACTGTTTCAATGAGCAATGGTTCTGCTTGGAGGGTGGCCTAGACATTAGGTGAAGGTAAGATTCTGGTTCATTGGCTGTGATGATTTTGAAAAACATTCATCTCAGAAAAAGAGTAACTTAAAAGGTTATCTTCTTCAAAGTTGATACAATAATTATAAATATCAAGTAAAACATTCAGTCTCACTCTTTGTGGTTTTCTTACAAGCCACCTCCCAAATTAATTGCCTATGTTTCTTTTGGCTGTATAAATAATTTTGAAATGTGTAAACTGTTCTGAAAACCATAGTATAGTGTAAAAAACATCAAATAAACAATCCTACTAATAGAAAACCTGAGATAGGAGAAGCATGATTTCAAGACCATAATGTAGTACACAGCAAGACACTGTCAGGTACAAACAAGCAGAAAGTGTATATGGATTGGACAATATAGGACATATTTCTCCAATTACCAAATTAGAGAGACCACTGGGTGACAGCCAACAAATTTCCAATTCTTCATATTTTTGAATTTCAATAGACTAGGATATGTTGTAATATTAATTTTCATATTAAGAGATATTAAGGAAATGTGTTACTTCCTGTTATTTTTGTTGTTAGATGTGGAATTATGTTTGTGTGAATTTGTTGAAAGATTACTTTCTTGCTTTTTCTAGGGTGTAGTTTCTCTCCTTGTGTTGGTATTTTCCAGCTATTATCCTTTGTAGGGCTGGATTTGTGGGAAGATATTGTGTAAATTTGGTTTTATCATGGAATATCTTGTTTTCTCCATCTATGGTAATTGAGAGTTTTTCTGGGTATAGTAGTTGGGGCTGGCATTTGTGTTCTCTTAGAGTCTGTATGAGATCTTCCCAGGATCGTCTAGCTTTCATCATCTCAGGTGAGAAGTCTGATGTAATTTTGATTGACCTGCCTTTATATGTTACTTGACCTTTTTCCCTTACTGCTTTTAATATTCTTGCTTTGTTTAGTACATTTGGTGTTTTGATTATTATGTGACAGGAGGAATTTCTTTTCTGGTCCAATCTATTTAGAGTTCTGTAGACTTCTTGTATGTTCATGGGCATCTCTTTAGGTTATGGAAGTTTTCTTATATAATTTTGGTGAAGGTTATTTACTGGCCCTTTAAGTTGGGAATCTTCACTCTCTTCTATGCCTATTATCCTTAGGTTTGGTCTTCTCATTGTATCCTGGATTTCCTAGATATTTTGGGTTAGGAACTTTATGCTTTTTGTGTTTTCTTTGACTCTTGTGTCAGTGTTTTCTATGGTATCTTCTGCACCTGAGATTTTCTCTTCTCTCTCTTGTGTTCTGTTGGTTATGCTTGCATCTATGACTCCTGATCTCTTTCCTAGTTTTTCTATCTCTAGGGTTGTC
This sequence comes from Tokudaia tokunoshimensis, assembly GCA_036184795.1. Lineage (NCBI taxonomy): Eukaryota > Metazoa > Chordata > Mammalia > Rodentia > Muridae > Tokudaia > Tokudaia tokunoshimensis. The sequence continues at coordinate 146,012,281 of BTHU01000004.1, forward strand.
CCCCTTTGTGATTTCTTTATTGTTTTCAGTTCCATTTTTAGATGCTGGATGGTTTTGTTCATTTCCTTCACTTGTTTGATTGTGTTTTCCTATAATTCTTTAAGGGATTTTGTGTTTTCTCTTTAAGGGCTTCTAGCTGTTTACCTGTGTTCTCCCATATTTCTTTAAGGGAGTTATTTATGTCCTTCTTAAAGTCCCCTATCATCATTATGAGGAGTGATTTTAGAGCTGAATCTTGTTTTTCCAGTGTGATGGTGTATCCAGGACTTGCTATGGTAGAAGAATTGGGTTCTGAAGATGCCAAGTAGCCTTGGTTTCTGTTGCTTATGTTTTTGTGTTTGCCTCCACCATCTGGTTATCTCTAGTGCTACCTGCCCTTGCTATATCTGACTGGAACCTGTCCTTCCTGTGATCCTGGTTGTGTCAGAACTCCTCAGAGTCGAGCTGTCTCTGTGATCCTGTGATCCTGGGCTTGTAAAAGCGCCTGGGAGTGGAGCTTCCTCTTGGTGTTGTGGGACCGGCTGCAGAGTTTGCGCCCAAGGTCTGCTCAGGGCACCAGACCAGAAGGAACCCGTGCCGCTGGTCTGGCAGAGTTCCTGTGTGCCTGTGTCCCTCTGGTCCCAGTAACTTCCGGTGTTGGGACAGATGTTGTGTCCTCTTCACCTCTGATCCTATGATCCCAGGCGTGTTAGAGCGACTGGGAGTAAAGCTGCCTCTGGGTGTTGTGGGACTAGCTGCAGAGCTTTTGCCCAAGCAGTAACTTTATTTTTAAATTTATCTCACTTTATGCTTTTATTTTCTTTATTCATTTGGAGTGCCATAGATTAAACCCAGGGCTTCACAGATGCCAGACAAGTGTTCTGCCACTGAGCTATGTTCCCAATCTAAAGTGACAACTTTCTAAAGGGATAGGGCAGAATTAAATGTCAGCCTTGGCTGTCTTATCTGCACAGTGAAAACATTGTTAGAGCATGGTTCTAGGTTTCCATCTTGATCTTTCCCCCCTCTGCTTTCAGTAGAACATCTCTTCTCTCATTGGTGTATGTTGGGTGTCCATATAAGATGGCACAGTCTGTAGTCCAACTCCCAACAATGGTCAGCAGCAGTTGTGAATGTAAGTCCAAGGATCTAGCAGTTGGTCAGTCCCACAGGCAAGTAGGCAAAGAAGAGAGAGAGCCCCAGGGCCTTTTCAAGTCATTTACGTGTGTGTCTGCATTTAGGATGTGCAGGCACATTTAGTTACACAGAAAAGACAACATTTTAACCCATGGCTTTCCAATACTCGGCTGTGAACAGGTACTATGAGTTTCTCCTGGAATCTTGGCAGAAATATAGACTCAAACCTGCTAATCTCCACCTGATTGCCTCATTCAGATTATTTGGAAGTACTATCTTAAGACATGTTAGAGTTACTATTACTGTAGAGAGACATTTATGTGCATGGGTACATGTGTGTAAGTCTATATGTGCACATGTGTATGCACATATCCACAACTGTGTGTTTGTGTCAACATGGGTGGAGTTCAGAAATAGACACTGAGTATCTTAATTACTTGCCCGTCCACCCTATTTTTTGAAATACACTCTTTTACTGATTCTGAAGTGCACTGACTTGGCTAGACTTTCTAGCCAGCAAGCTCTATAGCTCTGTCTATCTCTATCTCAATGCTAAAATTATAGGCCTGGACCACTGTGCCAGCTTTTTACATGGATGCTGTGGTCCAGACTGAGTCATCTCCCCAGCTTCTGATATTATTTCAATACTGAAACTAGAGCTTCAATAAGCAATGGCCTAAATATCTCAGGATCACATTCGCAGACCTGTTTGGTTCTCCTGTTGATATCAGGCAAGATGAGCCTGATATCTAAAATAGCATGTCTCCAATTAGCTGATGAAATATTCCATTGGTGCCAGCGAGGCCTGGCCTGCAGATGACAGCTGTGTGCTCTGGCCTTGCCCCTCAGTGTCGCTGCATGAAGGAAGCCACAACTATGTGAGTGTGTCTGTGTGTGGGCTTGCTTCCAAACTGCAATCAATGGTTCCCAATCCACCCACCTAATGAGCGATGATGAGTGCAGGAAGCTGCTGGGTTCTAACCACTTCGTTTCTGAAAGCTGGAGGAGGAACACATACAATCTAAAATAAAGGTCTTCCTTCACACAGGAAAAAAATTATAGAGATTTGGAGGAGTACGGCCTTTTATAGGTGAGCCCCTCAAAGAACTATAAAGGCTATACACCCTGAAAGTGGAAAGTAACTCCCATGCACCATACTTTTAAATGGCCATTCACCATCTCTTCAGTTTTCCTCAAAATTATCTGAGTTAACCTTGTCTCTAGCAATATACCTATGAGCAGCAGACAAAAGCAGGAGAAAGGTGCTTACAGACAAACCTTATAACCTATGGTTGATTCTAGGGACTCAGGTGACAGGACATAACCAACCACTAAAAGTTGTTCTCAGCCCCCACACACACTGTGGCAGACTCCCTACATGGCCACCAAATAAATAAAATAAGTAATACTAAAGATATATATATATATTTATTGAGATAAATGTATATATTTACATAAGGTATATATAATTTATTGTACATGTAATACAATATATTATATAATAATATACATATATTAGCTATATATGTATATATGTGTACATATGCATATATGTGTGTATATATGTATATGTATATATATATATATTTGTATATATGAATTTAAATTCTGGAACCTGGCTTAAGGCTTTGCATGCAAAAATAAGACATTTTATAGCTTCCCCCTCCATACCTTTTGAGAGACAGTATTTGCAGGAAACACTAGAAAGGATGTGCATGTGTATATTTGTGTGTGTGTGTGTGTGTGTGTGTGTGCGTGCGTGTGTGTGTGTATGTATGTGTGTTTGCACATGTCTGTGTGTTTAGTGGGTATCAGATTCTCCAACTTGTTGGTGCCTAAAAGGATGGTGGCCTCCCAATGGGAATGTGTTAATAATAGAAAACACTCAAGCTGAGCTATTGAACATGTCACCTGGTTTGGTGGTGACACTATGTTTCTGAGTCTGTTTTTCCTCAAAAGTTTCCTTCACGTGGATAATCAGACATTTTAACCTGTGAGGAGAGGAAGATGTTGTGTTTGAGGAGGACCACTTTTCCCTGTTTTCCTATTTGTAAAACACCGTTGGGAGAGGCTAATAGAGCCAATGGTCACACATGTTCCTTCTTCAGACGATTCAGAATTTGAACAAGAAAGAAGGTCGATATTTTTGTATTCCAAAGGATAAAAAATACACTGAGGTAATGAACACCAAACAGAAATATGCTGGGAGAAAAGCTGCACACATTAACCACAAGCTGTGAATCTGGAAAAGGGTCTGGCCTAAGAAATGATCATTGAAAGATGTGAAGAACAGTTATGTAAAATTCTGCAAAAGCCACACATTTAGCCATTTTTCTAATTAAGGTTTCACATGGAGTTATTTATGTGTATATCAAAGAATAGTGTCTTATTAAATTTAAGCATCTGCATATGCAATGTCTGTAACATCATACAGAGATGCCCCAGTTTTAAGTCCAAAAGATGTCTGAAATATGAAAGCAGTTTGGTTCTCTAATGACCTCTCTACGACCTTGTTGAGACTGTTCTGAGGGTCCCAGAGAGCTGCTGAGAGGACTCTGTTATTTCTGAAAGATCTTAACTCATTGAAATTGGATAAAGTGGAAAAACGAGCCAACCGTTGTCTAATAAAAGTAACCTGTGTAAACTTTAAAGAGAGGAAACGACCCTGAAGTGCCAAAGAAAGCCTGAGCTTCTGCAAATTAATTGTGCAGTTACCCATACAAATTTACACAAATGTATTTATTCTCCCCCACAAAATTCAAAAACACACTCTCTAAAAGCAGAGACAGAAAGTCATTGAAGAACTCTGACAAGGAAAAGCAGAAGTTACCTAGTAAAGCAAGATGCTATAATGTTCTTATGAACAGCTTGTTTGTGTTTGAAGACTGCAAGATCAGGGGTAGTTTGAGAAATCACACCCGGAAAGTCAGAATTAAAATCCACACTGGGTTTGAGACCAAGACCTCTCTGCAGACAACCACACCCTTGGGGCAAAGGCCAAATCTGAGTCGTGTCCTCCAAGAGTCTAGGAAAGAAAAGACTAATGTGAAAGGGGTTCTAGGTTCCAAGGTAGTAAAGGAAGCAGAATTCCTAATGGGAACCAGAGAAGAGCTCGCCCAAGTATAGACATTCTCATCGGCCTGCAGAGAAGTCAGAGGCGTCTCCCTCCCTCGTGTGGCAGCATTGTTTCTTCACTTTAGCAGAATATGCAGTCAGAAGGGCAGTGAGTGTATTGTGTGTTCATAAAAATCAGAGAACAGAGAAACACGACAAGGCACACATGGCCATAAAGTTTAAATTATATAGAGGAAGAATATCTTGGAACTTCTAATGAGGGAAAGAAACAATTAATAAAAATAAGATAGTGCAGGTGGCCTTAGAGTTACTACAGAACTCAGAGGAGCTGTGCATCAGAGCTGTCTGCAGAGTTTGAAGGGATCTGCGGCTAACCTAAGTGCTGGAACGGGCCCAGTCAATACTCACGAGCAAGGGTGATTTTCAGCAATCAAGGGAAATGTTAATAGTGAACACACACACCTCCCTTGGTGAGTGATGGTGTAAAGTTAGGGGCTTAGAACCAGAGGGTGATGATGCTAAATGATTAGAGGCAAACTCAAAGTCACTCACGCATTGAGACTTCACAACTTCGTCAATCAAGACTCAGGACTAAGGGCATAGATCAAGACTGACCATAAATGCTGAGGTATGGTGAGGAGTTATAGAACTGGAGAAAATAGAAGCTAACAGTCCATGCTAAGAATAGTGTGTGCCCAAAGGAGATAATTATGTAATAAACCCTCTGACTAAAAGTGCCAATCTAAATGTAGCAAGTACTATAGACTTGTTATTACCGGTGACAGAGTGGACACTGAAAAATCATGAGGTATGATGGTGAATGTTGTCCGCCTGATAGGATCTAGAGTTATTCAGGAGTCAAACGACTGAGCATTTGGGTTGGGAGATCCTACACCAGGTTAATTCTTCTGAGAAGACCCATCATAGATGTAGGAAGAACTGCTTCTGTAGAGTTAATGTAGTTCTAGACTGAATGTGAAGGAGAAATGGAGCTAGGCACCAGCGTTCATCTCTCTCTTCATCCCGACTGCAGAGACAACATCGCCTATAGCTACCTCCAGCTGTTGCTGTTGTGCCTTTTCTGCCCTGATGGGCCACATCCCTTCTTACCTGTAAACTAAAACCATCCCTGTTCCCCATCAGTTGATTCTTGTCACATATTTAATCACAGAAACAAGTAAAGAGTCAATGCATACTCATAATGAACCCATCCATTATAAACAATCAACCCCAATGATTCACACATAGAAATTGGAGGAAAGGAGGAAGTCGGAAAATATAAAACTAGGGGCTGGAGCAATGGCTCATGGGATTGGAGCATACCCTACTGTTGGTTGCAGAGGACCCAGGTATGGTTTCTGTGGCTACTTACAACTCCCTATAACTTCAGTTCCAGGGGATACATGCTTCTCTGACCTCTATGTGCTCATGCATATGGTACACTCAGTCACACATAAAGTAAATACATAAATGCAAAGAAAGAAAATATAAAAGTAAACAACTGATGTTAGCATAATTCTACATAGCAAATATCAGCAAACTTGCTTACAAAGATGAAATATATTTAATAAAAGTACATTTACTGTAAGATCTTTACAAAAGACAATTAAATGATTCCAAGATGTTTTGAGTAAAGTAACAAAGAAATGGAAATTTGATGAACAAGTCCATAGAGATGACTTTTTTTTGTTTTTATGCATGCATGTCTGTGGCTGTGTATATGTGCATTTACATGCAGATGACCTTGAAGGCCAGAAGATGATGTCGGATCCCCAGAGCTGGAGTTAAACGTAGCTTTGAATTGCCCAACATCAGTGTTGGAAGCATACTTCAGTAATCTATAGGAACAGCAAATACTCTTAACCATTGACCCATCTCCTCCCCAAGCAGAAGTTTAATATTAGTACAGATCAAAGTATTGACACAGTAAATAGTAATTTACTATTTTTTATTTTTAAATAACTATTATTTATTGGTCAGTACTAATATTCCCATATATGGGCCAAACATTAAACTTTGAATAACAGCATTGACTTTAGTCATTTTTTGAAATATAAAACAAAATTGAAATGTATCTTCCAATTTCAAAACCTATAGTCAAGAACACAAGAAAGTACTGAAACAGATACATTTAATTCTATACGCCTCAGCACACATGCACTCATGTGTCACACAAGGGTTTTGCTTTCATGGGATACTGGATGCTACTCTGACAATAACTCCTAACCTCAGCAGGCTGATGATGTATGTTGTGCCAAATGCAGGTACACTACAGCAGAGAGCAGCATGGGAGAGCATGGTGAGCAAGGGAGGGAAGGCTCGTGTGATAAGCCTGGAGAGGAGTCACACATTTTCTCTCAGGTTACTGGAAGTTTCTTTTATAAAGCTGATTCCTGCCCTGTTAGGTGAGGAAGAAAATGCCTCCCTCAAATGCACATAAACCTGATAATCATTTCTACTTCAAGATTTCTCAACGATATGATTATTTATTTATTTATTTATTATTTCTGAAGATTGTGGCTTCAGAATTACTTGTCCTAGATCACAGACAGAGAAGCTAGTGCCAGCTTCCCAGACATCACCATGGCACCAGGGACATTCTGTGTCTCCCCAACACAACCCAGAATCCCAGAGGGATGTATACACCTAAAGGCACTGCTATGCTGACTGAATCTGTCTGAATCTCCTACCACCCGCAGACACAAGCTCAAGGCCGGTGTGTCTCCATCAATCACCAACTGGAGAGCTGTAGTTGGCTTACTCAGTCCTTCCCCTTGGTCCTGACATCAAGCGCGCTTAACTGAAAATATGGAACATGACAGGACCTTCTTTTCTTTCCGTGAACTAAAATGAAACTATTTCAGAGGAACAAGTTTCACGCTTACATGTTGAGTAATGGGACCTACAGAGAACGTAAAACGTGTAGCAAGACCTTGCAGCCTGATGTATGTTCATCGAGTTGACAGGCAGCCTCTCATGGAAGAAAGGTGTGATGGCTTTTCTTGGTTGTCAACCTGACTACATCTGGAATTAATTAAAACCCAAGTCGCTGGGCACATTTATTAGAGATTTTTCTTGATTGAATCACTTGAGGTGGGAAGACCCACCCTAAATCTAGATGTTCTGAGGTGGGAAGACCTACCTAAATCCAGGCCACACCTGCTGGCAGTGTATAGAAAGGACACAGAAGGAAGGACTTTCTCTTTGTCTGCTCTCTTTCACTGGCAGGTCCATTCCTTCACTGGCATTAGAGCATACTTCTTTGGGATTCCAGAACATACTAAAGACCAGCTGAGTCATCAAGGCTCATAGACTGAGTAACTATTGATTGCTTTCCATCAGGAGACAGCATCGTTGAATAGTTGGATCATAACCTATATAGCCTATAAGTCATTGTAATAAATGTCAATTATGTCAATTCTGCCAATTCTTTTTCCCTAGAGAACTCTGACTAAGACAAAAGACCAGGCACCCATAGGACATTTGTTTCTCTTGATTTGGATGCTTCCCCTAACAGTCTTAGAGGATGAAGAGGGTTCTTTTGCTGGTTTCCCTATTAGAGATTTCAACTTCTTCAAGCAATGACAATTTACCAACTTTCACTTGGTTTAGAAGGAGTTCTTGAAGTGGGAACTCCTCCACAATGGTGAGAAGCTTCCTGGCCAGAGCACACTTAGGAGCCGCGTGTGGCATGTGTAACTGTCCACTTTATAACAAGATTGTTGATCAAGACACACTGAATTGCATATGACTGCCTTCTCCCAAGCTGAGAAACACTCTAGTTTCTGAGCCTTGAATTTCACCTTACTTAAAACAGGGAAAGTTGAGAATCATTCTCTGTGTTCCACTGTGATAATTTCGAGTGCTCTCTTCATCTCTTCTTGAGACTTCCTGTGCCTTCTCTCAGAGCACACAGTGACTGAAGCATTAATTAGCTTCACAGCTCTTCAGACATGCTACGTTCAATGAAGTTCTGACATTTAGGGACTGTCAGTCACTTGAAGTTGTACTGAATAAAAAACTCCTATTAAACATCCCTCCAAGAAGTTTATGTACCTGGATTTGGGGTGGTGGTGATGTTGAAGACCAGACAAGGTAGAAAAGAGATAATTTAGCTTTTTCTTTTTAATATCAGACAACACAAGGTAAATGACGTTCTGGACTAATGAAGGATGCAGTCACAATAATTCCAAGCATGATTCAATATCCAACCTTCCAAATTTTGTCCCAAGTAAGCTGATGACATCACACTGCATACAGCCCTTAGCTCAGTGCTTGGCCTGGGTATTCTATAGGTTAGCCCAGGTTGTCTGGGCTATCCCTGCAGCAGAGGACACACACAGCCCTGAGCACTGAGGCAGAGGCTGTTGGACTACGATCGGCGTCCTTTCCCACGCTGCTCCTGCCTTATTTTCTCTCAAGCAGACTTCAGAGTCAGATGGATGAGAAGACCAGGAGGAAAGATGATGCCACAGAGGCCTGAAGTTCCCCCGCCCCGCCCCCCCTCCCAGGTCAACATACTGCCGCAAAGTTGCATGGGTAAAATGCAAATGGGGCTGTTTATTAAGCCACTGGCACAGACCAGGAGGGTGCCTGTCTTGTTTGCGCCAGTAAGTGGAGCAGGATACTTCATACAGAATTGATGATCAATAAATATTTAAACAAATGAATAAATGTATGACTTTTTAGGGGAAAAAAGCATGTATATGTGTGTTTATTTAAATGTGCCTGGAAATACAGAGGTCACCTGTGTGGAGATATACTCCATGGATGTGGACCCATCCCTCGTAGCTCATCCTTAAATTTAAAAACATCATAGTGTTTCTTTCTTGTGTCTCTATTGCTAGGACCTCTTTTGCCATCCCATAATTTCAACTTGACTGTAATCATTCACAGTAATGGGATCTTATGGTCTCTCTTTGAAAGCCATGTCGGAACACAAGTTCCCCACGTTGAGAACCTTATGGGACCACTGTGCCTTTCGGTGCTTGGTCTAGTTCCCTTTGGGATGTTAACGGTCTCATTTCCCCTGCCTACAGAAGGGGGCATTGGCAAAAATAGCCTAGCACCAGCCATGGTGACCTATGGGCTGACATCCCAGGGCTCTGCTTCTGAGATTGGAGGACCAGCCACATGCTGGCGTTAAACTCCGGTGTGGAGGATGGCAGATGCTTGACACTCACGCCCATTCCTACTCTGCTTCATTAGAATGCGGACTCTCAGGGGTCCATAGACAAGGTCTCCACCAGCGTGCATATAGCCCAATGAACTAGAGAACATGTGAATTCTTCTTTCCTCCGGGCTGTAGAGCCTAAAACAATTAATGTTGCTCTTCTTTCCCATAGCAAATTGAGAGAAGGAAGCTTTCAGGCAGCACCAGTATGCTCAATAAATGTAGAGAATCAATAGGAAATTGAAAGCCACTGGGGATTAACAATAGCCAGAGAGTAGACAGGAATAGTGGGAAGGGGAGCAGATGGTCTCTGGGAGTTGTGAAGAGCTGTCCTATGGGGGAGATGTGCTGGGATGAAGGCAGTAGCCATGAGAGAAGTCAAACCTGTCTGTCCCAACCTACAGGGAGGAAGCACAGGACATCAGCACCCTGCTTGCTCTCTCTTTCCTCCTTTTTATTTTTTCATTAACATATATTAATCACACATGATAATGGGTTTCATTATGACATTTCATTCATGTATACAGTCATTGATCACAATCATTCCTATTATCTATCCTCTCTTGTCCCCTTTACTCCTACTGATTTCTTGTCTTTCCCCAAGCAAGTGATCACTCCTTTCCTTCCTTCCTTCCTTCCTTCCTTCCTTCACTCCTTCCTTCTTTCTTTCTTTCTTTCTCATTCCTCCCTCCCTCCCTGCCTCTCTCTCTCTCTCTTTCTATTTCTCTCTTTCTCATTCCTCTCTCTTTCTTTCTTTTTCTTTCTTTTGTCCCTTCCTTCCTTCCTTCCTTCCTTCCTTCCTTCCCTCCATCCTTCATTCCTTCCATTCCTTTGTTCCGTCTGTCTGTCTGTCTGTCTTTGTTTCTTTCTTCTACCTTTTAAAATGAATCAACAGAGCTTAATCAGGGTTGTTAATTATAAGGTTGTTTACCTCAGCATGGGTAGAGGTATTTATGAGAGCATAGACTGTTGAATGTCCAGCTGTAAATAGCATATCTATATCTCCTCTTTCAATGCTCAGAGAATATTCCAGAAGATGGGATAGAAGGAATGTGAGAATGGGAGGAGAAAGTGTGGATTGTTGTACAGCTCTGTCTTCCAGGGACAGCATAGCCATTGCACTCTTGAATTCACAGCATATGCGATGACCTGCATGGGTTCGGGCTCATGAGCATCCCATCATTGTGAGGGAAAGAGCTCATCTCCCTGAGGATCCACAGCAGTGAATGCCTGCTGGGAGAGACTCCTTCCACAGTGGCTGTACCACCTGTAGCCTCCCGTTCCATAAATAGCACACGGTCACCCATGCCCCAGAGAACAGCTCATTCTCACTGAAGTCGTGTACGGCTGGATGGGAAGGGCCAATAGAGAACCAGTAGCTGTGAAGGACCATCTCAAACGCCATCCGATCTAGGAGGTGTCTGGTTGTCACATCAAGCAGAACCATCAGCCGGGTTTGGCATTTCCTCGTCCCGGTCTTCCTCCAGGCCATCCACTCTCCCCTTGTTTTCGCATACTCCGGGAAAGCATGTAGCCTCCCTCAGCTGGCCTCCGCTGGCGCATCAACACTGTGGGGTCTTAGACCTGTTCCTGACTCTGCTCTGGAGCTGCTTCCAGTTCCAGCGATGACCCTGTGACCAGCCATAGTGGTGACCCTGTGCCCGGCCCCAGCGGTGACCCTGTGCCCGGCCCCAGCGGTGACCCTGTGCCCGGCCCCAGCGATGACCCTGTGCCCGGCCCCAGCGATGACCCTGTGCCCGGCCCCAGCGGTGACCCTGTGCCCGGCCCCAGCGGTGACCCTGTGCCCGGCCCCAGCGGTGACCCTGTGCCCGGCCCCAGCGGTGACCCTGTGCCCAGTCCCAGCAGTGTGACCCTGTGCCCAGCCCCAGCGATGACCCTGTGCCCGGTCCCAGTGATGACCTTGTGCCCGGCCCCAGCGGTGACCCTGTGCCCAGCCCCAGCGGTGACCCTATGCCCAGTCCCAGCAGTGTGACCCTGTGACCAGCCATAGTGGTGACCCTGTGCCCGGCCCCAGCGGTGACCCTGTGCCCGGTCCCAGCAGTGTGACCCTGTGACCAGCCATAGTGGTGACCCTGTGCCCGGTCCCAGTGAAGACCCTGTGCCCAGCCCCAGCGGTGATCCTGTGCCCAGTTCCAGCGGTGTGACCCTGTGCCCAGCCCCAGCCGTGACCCTGTGCCCAGCCCCAGCAATGACCCTGTGCCCGGTCCCAGTGATGACCCTGTGCCCGGCCCCAGCGGTGACCCTGTGCCCGGCCCCAGCGGTGACCCTGTGCCCGGCCCCAGCGGTGACCCTGTGCCCGGTCCCAGCGGTGACCCTGTGCCCGGTCCCAGCGGTGACCCTGTGCCCGGCCCCAGCGGTGACCCTGTGCCCGGCCCCAGCGGTGACCCTGTGCCCGGTCCCAGCGGTGACCCTGTGCCCGGTCCCAGCGGTGACCCTGTGCCCGGTCCCAGCGGTGACCCTGTGCCCGGCCCCAGCGGTGACCCTGTGCCCGGTCCCAGCGGTGACCCTGTGCCCGGCCCCAGCGGTGACCCTGTGCCCGGCCCCAGCGGTGACCCTGTGCCCGGCCCCAGCGGTGACCCTGTGCCCGGCCCCAGCGGTGACCCTGTGCCCGGCCCCAGCGGTGACCCTGTGCCCGGCCCCAGCGGTGACCCTGTGCCCAGTTCCAGCGGTGTGACCCTGTGCCCGGCCCCAGCGGTGACCCTATGGCTGAGTCTCAGCTTTTCTGGAGTTCTCCAGACAAAGCTTCAGAGGCTGCGCTTTTGTTTGCTCTTCCCGTGCTCTCGGCCTCAGTAAAAAGCACACAGACAAGAGAGACAACCAGACAGACACACGGCTGTTTAGGGTGTCTCCTTTCCTCTGAAGGGTTCCATCTCCCCTTAGCACACAGGGCAGAGGGTTCCATTGTGCCTGATTTCCAGTCGTCCCCTCCTTCCTTTCCCATTTTACCCAGCTGCAACCCACAGTGTGAAGGACTCCAGATGCCCTTCCCTGTCTTTCTGTGTCATACATGTACAAAACCATGATGTGCTAGTTTATCTATAAAAATTCACATCTAGAACTTTATAAAGCCTACATTTCCCTGCAACTGTTTTTTTCTCCATTCCTAATCAGTAAACACACACACACACACACACACACACACACACACACACACACACACACGCACACGCACACACACACACACACATACACACACACACACACACCATTGAGTTATATGATGAACATAAAGATAGATTTAACTGCCCCAAGTGCCTGATTGCCCCTTGCTCATTGAGGTCATCATGGACAAGGGAAAGTGTTCTTAATTATGTCCATGAATGTGATCTTAATTAGGTCCATGAATGTGGGTGGTATCCGTATGACTTGTGATGCAGGTGACTGTAGCTGTCCAGCAGCTTTGGTCAAACTGGGTACACCTGGAAGGAGAACTGGAGCTGAAAGAGAATGGATAGGGGAGAGAAATAACAAAGTCAAGACAAAGCTCTTTCTGACCAAGGCTCAATATTTAATGTTTAACTCTGAATTTAAGGCTCAGTTGTTCAGCAGGTAGTGGCTTCTCGCAGGAAGCTGTGGATGTGGCAGAAAAATAGACTTCACCTAGGTCAGAAGACTCTACCCTGGGTGGGCTAGGCGACTGTGGCAAACTAGGTCTGGTTTAGCCCGCTCAAGGCTGGGGGAAGGCAGGTGACCATGGATGCCATTGGATTCTCTAGAACCAGAGTTACGGGTGGTTGTGAGGTGCCTGACCTGAGCACTAGAAACCTAACTGGTCTTCTACAAGAGTAATGTGTGCTCTTCACGACTAAGCCGTCTCTCCAGTGAATTCCATTTTCATCAAGAGCAAAGAACTTCTAAAGGAGCCACTAGCTGGTTCGGGCTGGTTCTTTTCCTACATTTTTCTGGCATTTCCTCCTCCCAAGGCTTCTTGGCTCTGACTGGAATCTTCTTCCTCCATTCATCTCCTTCCTTCTCTCTCACGCTCCTGTGGTGACCCTGCCTGACAGCAGCCCTGGATACCTTAGTGACACACAGTCCTCACATTCATGCGAAAGGGCGGAATTCACATCCGCAGTTCATCCCTAATAAGTCATCCCCCCACCACTACCCTTGGAGCTCTATGTGTGTGTGTGTGTGTATATCTGTGTATGTGGAGCTATATGTGTAGAGCTGTGTGTGTTCCTGTGGAGATGTGTCTGTGAGTGTAGAGCTGTATATGCCTGTATGTGTATGTATGTATGTGTATGTGATTGTGGAGCTGTGTGTGTATGTGGAGTGCTGTGTGTGTGCGTGCATTTGGAGCTGTGTCTGTGAATATAGAGCTATGTATGTGTGTGTATATGTGTATGTATATGTATGTGTATGTACTTGTGGAGCTCTGTGTGTGTGTATGTGAAGCTGTGTGTGTGTGCCTATGGAGCTGTGTGTAGTGTGTGTGTGCATGTGGAGCTATGTGTGTGTGTGTGTGTGTGTGCACACACACACGTGCATGCGAGCACATGTGGAGCTCTGTCTGTGAGTATAGAGCTGTGTATTTGTGGATCTCTGTCTGTGGGTGTGGAGCTGTGTGTGTGTGTGTGTGTGTGTGTGTTTGTGTGTTTGTGCATGTTACCTTATTTCATGAAATTCCTTTTTCATGTTTTACTTTGCCTAGACCCTCATTCCAATTCCCTCTATGAAAAAAAAATTAAATAAAAATAAACCACACAAAGTTTTCCTTGGAAACCACTGCAAGATGCTGGGATGAATACCAAATTGGAATTACATTTTGTCTTTCTATAATGGTTGTACGGGACTCAAGGCTCTGCAGGCCACCAGGTGGTCTTGTTACTACAAAAAATAAGGCTTTTTTTCATACCCATTAGTAACTTTGAATCTTCAAAACAATAAATAAAACCACCCTTTTGTCTGGCTCTTATTAAAAAAAAAATCAGTCTTTACCATTTTATCTCAGTAGAATCATCGAAAGAGACCAGAAATGCTAGTGTCTAGGAACACTAAATACAAGGCCAATTTTGATAGTAGTGTGAGACTTTAATGTAAAACTAGCTAATTCTTTTAATCACCTTCTTTTAATCACCGTAGAAACTCCAGGGAAGGTCTAGAATTAGCCACTCATTGTGAAATGAGTTCGATATGGGACGCACCTTTATAGACAACTGAGCTGAAGCCATTTTGCAGAACAAAAAACAGGTTCAGTAGCACCTTAGCTACGGGATAGCAAACTCCCACCTTAGATAGACAACAAGGATCATGTGGGGAAACAGCAGAAAGTATAAAGGAAAACCAGGGTCATGACTTCAAGGAAAGCCCTAAATCATAAAAGGCAAGGATGGGAGATTAAGGCCAGAATTAAAAAGCGAAAGGTGATGTCTCTGGAGAAAAGAGACCCAGGGAGGTGAACAGAGGTCAGACCTTCTGGAGACACCATCAAATGCCAGAATGGCCAGGGTCTGCGTCATCCCCACCTTTGGAATATTGCAGGATTTTAAATATCACAGCCTGGCCCAATCTCAAGTATAAAATCAGCGATATTGTCTGCTGTTCCCTTTAAACAAATCAATACTTTTGACAGTAACTTCATAATGCAAATGTAAGTATGGTATGCATAATCCAAGAAACAACATACTACACACCTGACCAGTTTTGTTAACACAGGATGCTTTCTCAGCCAAGTTTAAAGCTGAACGCTGTCTCTTCAAGACTGTCTCTGAATATATAAACTAATTCTTACCTAAGATTAGAAGTCTAAACTCTGGGTCATTAGCAAATGTGCAGTGTGGTCTTTCCTTTCCTGTGCCCCTTCCCTGACCTGGGGTGGATCTTAGGAGTCCCAGGGGGCAAGCTGTCTTTATCGATGAGCGCAGCTGACCTGAAGAATGGCAGTCAGCAATCTGAATTTA
Organism: Tokudaia tokunoshimensis; assembly: GCA_036184795.1. NCBI lineage: Eukaryota > Metazoa > Chordata > Mammalia > Rodentia > Muridae > Tokudaia > Tokudaia tokunoshimensis. The sequence goes on from BTHU01000004.1 coordinate 146,027,569, forward strand.
CAAAGGCTTCAAAATTCAGAGTTAACATTTCTGGCGCATCTCCGATAGGTAAATTACCATGAGACATGTTTTATTTATGTTTTTCTGTGTTGGTGTCTCTCATCCCCTTGCATGCAAATTCCCCATTATGTTTTCTTTTTCTTGGAATGTAATATTCATAACCACAAGAAGACTCAAGGAACCACTCAGGGGATTACCTTTTCTTTAATCCAGTGGGTACATATGGATATTCTGAATAAATTGCTCTCAGATGTATTAATCTCCCAACATGGCAGGATACGTGAATCAGCCTCTCCAGGAAGCTGGCTATATGATCCATTGTTTTCTGCTTGAAGCCACTGTTAAAATCATTTCCGGGATCTATCTAGCCGACACGATGAGGGACACACCCACGCTAGCAAAATGAATAATGCACTGTCTGTAGCAGAACTTCCCTGTGTGAACAAATAGATTCGCATCTTAAGTTGTTCTTGGTAAGGATAATTTAAGCAAGTGGGCAAGGAGCTAAAATACAGGGAAAATGATTATCCTTTACAGAAACTACCATTTGATGTCCTTGCAGTACATAACTGAAGCATTTACAAAAGTTTTAATTGTGGTGTGTGTGTGCATGTGCGTGTGTGTTTGTGTTCACATGGTAGAGCTAACAACCACAAGATATAGGTTCCCAGGGAAGGTAGCAAGTGCTTTTAACCACAGAGCCATCTCCCTAGCCCCATCCTTAAGATTTTTTTTTTTAAATGCTTGTATTTAAATTTTTTGGAATACATCTTTTATGATAAGTTTTGAAGTCAGTTTTTAAACTAGCGTAACTATGTGCTATTTCAATCTGATTGCTTCAGATTGACCCCAGTTGGTACAACTTTGACTTTATCACATACCCAACTCACCTTTCCCAACTAAGGGGGAGATTTCGCCCTTTTTATGCTAAACTGAACAAAAATTTTCTATTTATTTTATTTCCTATAATTTACTTTCCACGGATTCACGATGTACAACTGCAAGTGGAAACATTAAATTCTAATGATTTGGAGTATAAACCTGTTGAATTAAGCTGGATGACTTGGTTAAGTATTATTTCAAGAAAGGCTAGATCTAGATGTTCATTTCAGAAAATTTTTTTTTTGTTTACTCTGTGTCTTACATAGTTTTCATCCAGTTGTGTTACTTGAAGCTCTTCTTCTCGACCATTTAATTCCCAGAAATAACAATTCTAAGACTAACTATTTATTAATAAACGCTTAGGCTGTAAGCCTCAGCTTGTTCTCTGACTAACTCTTAATTTATTATCCCTCTTATTCTAACCTGAGTTGACCTATGTGGCTGCTTTCCTTTCCCTGTGTCCTTATACTTGTCTCCTTAGTGCTCTGGGGCGAATCTCCCATGTTCTTGACTATTTCCCAGAATTCTCTCCATCCCTGCCGGATGTCCCACCTCCTATTTCCTGCCTCACTCAGCCTATTGGCCATAAGCATTTTTATTGGCAGATGATGCTTATAAGAGCCTCTCTACGCTGTTGGACCTGTTCCCTCATTTCCACATATGACAGAAGGCTCACTGATGATTCCAGACTTGCTTGCTATCATCATACCAGCCAACCAGCTGGAGCTTCATTTCTAATCCATTCAGCAAGACGGATGGTCACCATCACCTCAGCCTGGGTCACAGGCTCCTCCATGAACGGCTTATTGTAGAACTGTAGATGCAGAATAACACTCTGAATTACTCTAATAGATTCACACAGAGTGAGAATGGAGCAAGGGGGAAGACAGGAATAAGTGTCTTCCAGAAGGAGCAAGCTTCCTTTCCTCAGAAGAAAAAGGAATGTGTTTTGGGTGTATGAAGATAACTTAATTTGTCCATTACCTGAACAGTCTATGCTGGTTTTTCATCTAAGTAAGCCCCATATCGCACTCCTCACCCCTTCCCTGTAGCAGGAGCTGGTAATAATTCACATATTCACTAAAACACATATTGAATATAGCAGCACAGAGAGCTCATTGGATAACTGTGCTTGCTTCCAAGGTTAACGACCTGAGTTCAATACCCGGTACTCGGAGAAGGAGAAACAATTCCCATGGGTTTTCCTTTGATCTCCACATAAGGACTGTGGCATATTCACCCATACCCTTTAGTTCACACCCCCCAATGAACAACATAAACAAATAAAATTAAAGAATATACATAGCATAGGTAATGTATGGATGGGGTGTCTGCTGATATTAGAGATGAGATGGTTCTGATAACTAACAGAACTGCTTTCAGATTTGGGGATCACACATGCTAGTTCACTAACCCTGGGAGTAATTGCCACATGGACTCCTATTTCCTCTCTGGTAAACCGAATAATAGCATAGAGATTTGGTGGAAAAAGATGTGGACACAGACATAGTTTACACAGCCAAACATACACTCCACTAAAATACTACACTCCACTAAATATACACTCCACTAAAATATTATCCTATTAGTAGTAGAATTATTGCTTAAATATAATTTAGATGAGCATGAATATTTTAGTATCAAAATATATTTATCTTTATATGACTAATAATACTATTTAATACCTGTTGAACAGGGTTTAGGCACATTCAATAAATTTTAATACAATATAAGGGTGGTTATAGTTATGAAATAAAATGAAAGTCATTATTTAAGGAAATTCTCTGTTTGAGACAATTTTCTTACAGAAATATGTACCATTTCAATGTTAGGAACTGGCTGGTAATTTTCTCACTAGGCATAAATATAAAGGCAGACACAAAAGAATGATATTTTATACCCATAGACAAATAATATTGTATTCTTTCTATTCCTATTTACCCCAGGCTCTGGAGGACGTAGAGATAACATTGTGGTAGAGTTACCATTTGTGTATATAATATAAAAAAGGAATACACATTAAGTCTGTTGCTTTCTGGCTCCCCTATGTCTCTGAAGCTTCTCCAGTGCTGTGAGCTCCACTGTGCTCTGCAATTACAAACAACCTCAGTGAGATAAAAGCGATGGGCCTGTGCATCCTGATAAGCCACCTGTTGGCAATGCCTCCGCTGTTGTTTGAGGGGAAAGATTGGGCCAATAAACACTAATAGTTCTTCAACCACTGAGTTGATGCTGAATTTCCTCATGCATAGCATTTCTCTGGTTCACAAGTTGAGATTCTGATATTCAGCGCATCTTAATCAAATGCTGAGTGACACACAACTGTAAAAGTGAGTGTCCTCCATCATACACAATTCAGACTGGTATTAAATAAGCAAAACCTACTGCAGAGGTGAATCAATACAACACTAAATCCTAACCCTGAGCAGGTAGGAGATGCCAGTGATTGGACAGGGAGGGGTTGTGTGCGATATGGTCTGGGACAGTATGATATGAGCAGCAGATGACAATTAAGATACTTAAACAACTGATAGGAAAGCCATTGTCAAGGCGCCTGGACCATCATCACACATAGTGGCCGACCAGGACAGAGTAACTAAGCCTAATCTTAATGTTCCTTTCCCCATATATACTCTACCTCTGTCTCTTTCAATACATAACCATTTTCATTAAAAAGTCCAGAATGTTGGAAAGAAAACTCCTCCCCCCAAATGGATGATATATTCCTCAAGGTGTGTTTTCCTGAAGAAGCAATTTCCATTTTAGCTCTGGTTCCAATATAGTTATGTGTAGTCACTTTAATATAATGTGTAATGTAAGAATAGCGATTTGGGTTTATTCTCACTGAATTGACTTCACATTAAACTTTAGAGTGTGTGTGTAAGTGTGTGTGTGTGTGTGTGTGTGTGTGTGTGTGTGTGTGTGTGTTTCATGGTCATGTATGGATGCTTATGTACACCTGTGTATTTATGTGTGTGTTTCATGTTCATGGATGGATGGATGTGTACACCTATGTGTGTGTTTCATGTATGGGTGCGTTGTGCACCAGTGTGTGCATTTATGTGCGTGTTTCATGTTCATATATGTATGTATGTGTGCACCTATGTGTGTGTTTCATGTTCATGTATTGATGCATGTGTGCACCTGAGTGTGTTTCATGTTCACGTATGGATGCATGTTTGCACCTGTGTGTGTGTGTGTGTGTGTGTGTGTGTGTAAGTCAAAGATTGCCCTCAGGTCTCCCCAAATGTTCTCTACCTTAACTTTCTGGCACAGAGTCTAGGCTTCACCAATTCAGCTAGACTAGCTACCCAGTAAGCCCCAGGGAATCAGCACATGATCACCTTCCCAGCAGGACAAGTGCATACCACCACAGACAGTTTTTGTTATGTGGACACTGGAGGCCTGAACTTGGCTCTTCGTGCTTACCCAGCTAGTACTCTACATAGCAACCCCATACTTTCAAGTAAACCTCCTTGTTGAGGCTAATCCTGTGTGACTAGAGCTTCCAAACACTATTCAACAAGACACAAGACACAAGGGAGCAGCTCTGTGACTTATGGCTTCATTGCTAGTCCCCGGGGCCTCGTCAGTACCTGCTACAGGGTAAATACTTGATAAATGTTTGTTGAATGAATGAAAGATTTAAGTAATTAATATGCTGTGTTTATCCTCTGGCTTCTCATTTTCTCTTCACATAACCCCCAGAGGAAGTGTACTTGCATTTGAAAACCACTGCTCAATAGGATGCAAATTGAAGCCAAGGCCCAGAGCTCACGGAGACAAATTAGAGAAACATTTCTCTTCACTCCATGATTTTATTAGCTGAATTATGGGTGCAGTTGGACCTATATGTCTATGGACCCAGAACTCGGCAATTACTCAATTAATATGATTAATGAGAGCAGTAAAATGAGCATTGCGTGGTCACAGGGGGTCTTGTGTCTCAGAGTCATAGAAACCACATCCGATCTGCAGGAGATGAGTTTATTTCAGAGGAACTGCACTCTAGGGACGCCTGGTTCCTCTCCAGTGCCTCCATATGTCTTCTGCCCTCTTGTTTCCCTCCCGCCTCCTAGAGCTACTCACTGCTTTTGCAAATTGTCATTTCTGGTCAGACTGCGTGGATGCTGTCACTCTGAATTATCTCTAATATCTCAAATATTTGGAAGATAGAGCTAATTCTGCTCTTAGGCCTCGATGATGTAGCATGAGCTGGGTGGTGGTCGCCACAACCCACAGCAGATAACAGAGTCATGGCAGAAGAAGAAAGTTGCTGATTTTAAATATTCGGGGACTGGGGAGATGGCTCAGTGGTTGAAATGCTTGCTCTCAAGCACAGGGACTGGAGTTCAGATCTCATGAACACTCACAGATGCCAATGGACACAGCTGCCTGTCAGAATTTCTAGCCTTGGAAGGCAGGGGATGAGCTCACACACATATACACATATACAACACAGAAACATGCATACACATATGCCCACAAATATATAGAAAGAAGAAAAATATTTTCCCTCAGAAAGAAAATGATTTTAAGTGGAAAACCACCTTCAAGAAACACAATCACTAAATAGACAACTCATTGTGGGCTCTGTACAGCTGTACATCATTCAGACACTGGATTGGTAAGCTCGCCTGCTAACCCCTCACACCTCCCAACACAGCGCCTCCTGAAAGAAAGATAAAAGACAGGACTTGGGTCACTGAAGACTGGCATTCACACCAGTGAAAAAGAAGACCTTACTTCATAGTCAGCAGAAAGCAATGACAGACACACAAGATTGTCCTCGGACCTCCACGTGTGAGCTATAACATGCATGTAATTACTATCACACACGCAAATGTGTGTATGCACCGGTGTAGTATATACACATGAAACAAAACATACAAACCAACAAGGCCTGGAATAAGTTCTGATTGGCCATCCCAATGGAGGACAGAAACAGAAAGTGTCACTAATAAGGGTGTGCCTTGGACAACTGTCACAGGGAGGCAGCAGAGAGTGAGAGCCACCTTGGGGTGAGTTTGGGGACAGAGCCAGATTATCTGTGAAGAAGGAACATATCTGGAGAGTTCTGGATGCAAGGACAGAACACATCCCAGCCATCCAGACTGAGAACCACTCTTGGTTAGGAATTAAGTTCTATTTTAAAATAAATGTCTTCGAGGCTATGCATACTTCAGCAGCCTTTGCCTTTGAATGCAGTGCTACTCTGACTTAACACACCACTTTGTTTCCTAGACCTTGCCAAAGTCGACTGAGTACCTTACAAATACTCCCTTTCCCCTAAATACGTAACAGCTTCCCCCCCCACCTCCCCTGCACACAGAACTCCTCCACTCCAAGTTGCCTTCTCCCTTTCCTTGTGGCCAGCCTCTACTGGATTTCACAGACACTCCTTGAGACACCTTTGACCTTTCCCATTCCCACAAGGGCCTGATTTGCGGTTACTCTGCACAGGGGCAGCGTCCCTTTCAAAGCTGGATCTCAGGCTATGCTTCCAGCAGGACCACTGGTCTCTCAGTCCCAGGTCAGTGTTTCAAGGCAAATAGGCAGGACCTGCCCTAGTCCCCACCCCTCCCCTCCCCCACAGTCTGCATTCAGGGAAATGAAAAGCAGGAGTTTGTTACAGGCTGCCTGCTGCCATTGTAACATGAAGTCTCTAGACACTTGTCTGATTTCCGTCCTCAAGATCAATTTCTACTTCTCTCTTCCATCCTCAACTCTTGTGAAGTGAAGCTACGGATAAAACCGAAGGCACAAAATGGAAGTCACACAAGAGGAATGGGCACTTGGTCTTCATTTTATTTTTGATGAGTCCCCCCTCCCTTTATTCCACATTAAAATATGCCCCCAGATTGAACCTGATGGATGTCAAGAAGTTAGCAATTTATAATTCTCCAGTAAAAGAGTATTTTTCATCTGATGTGGATCTTCAGACGTCTTATTTGAATGTCTATAGGCGCCCTGCAGGTAGATCTAGAAGGGAGACAGGTACAAAGGCTTAGACAATTTTGTATGATCAAGAGAGTTCAAAGGCAAGTTGGAATCCCCGGAAAAGCAGAGGAGAAGGCAGACCAAACCTGTCCCACTCAACCAGAGAGAGAACACAGACTTTGAGAATTAGGGACAAGGACAAAAAAGTTAGAAAAATTACAAATCTATCAGTTCATAATGGATCTGGAAAGGAATACTATCTGGAGAGATGTATTTAGGTGCAATTTAGGGGGTTCTGAGAAATCGCTGGAGTGAAAGCAGATGCCTATCCCCACTAAAGTGCACGTCTGTAAGGAGAAGGAACAGGAGAGGAAGACAGACAAGGACTGACTGTGCAGGGTGTGATCAGCACACACTGTTTGCACATGTTCATATATCTCCCAACGCTCCCATACTAATATGTAAAAATAAAATTAGGATATAAGATATAAAAAATTTTATTTTTTGCCTTTTTATTCATATTTTCTTTACTTCCCAATATCAGCCCCCCTCTCCTCCCAGTACCTCCCTTACATAGATTCCCCCACCCCTGCCATTCACCTTCCACTTCTCCTCTGAGAAGGGCAAGTCTCCCATGGGTATCCCCCCTAATATATAAAATAGCCTCTGTAATTAAAAGTAACTTAGGACGAAGATGTAGGAAAGACACTTTGGAAAATAGAAATTTAACAAAGGGCATCAGAAGGTAAGGAGTTTTGAGGTTTCTCCAGGAAAAAAAACATTGAAAGAATTAGGAAGGAGGGAGCCACAGCAGGGCAGCTCCAGCGGTCTCCTGGGGTCAAAGCATGGAGTCCTGCATCCATCACAGGGTTGTTAGGAGCACCTAGCCTGGAGGACCAGAGCACGCTGTGTGCTGTGAACTCCTCTTACAGTTAGGAATGAAAGAAGTACAAGAAGCCATCTACCTCAGATCCTACCCAGAACAAGACTCTAGGTAATTACCAAACCCAACCATAGGCTCAGGAACTAAATACATCACTTCTATGTGAGTTTCTGAAACTTGAGGGTTGTTACACAGCAATTGCTCTTTTAAACAATAAATAAGGGTTACTAGCATATGGCTAGCCAAACCAGCGTCCACACTGGCCTAGACTTGTCATGAAATCATGAGGAATAGAGGAATGGAGATCTGGGAGTGGGAATCCCAGTGAGATGATACACACACTCCACAGAGCCCGAACTCTACAGGTCAGGGTAAAGGCTCTCAGAGTGGATTTCCTCTTCCTTTGTCCCAGATGCAGGCAGCACTGACCTGGTACTCAAAATCAATGTCAAAAGTATTTACACAACGTTTTCTGGGAAAGTTATTGACATAAATCAATAGTACCTAATGTGCATAAAAAAGAGCTGACTGCGTTGAAGAACATGACAAGCACCAAGCAGAGACAGCCCTGGTCTCCAAGAGCAGTAGTGCCTGTCAGTTCAGAAAGCACAAACCATGTGGATTCAGGCTTTTGTATTGTCAGTTATTTTAAGCCCGGCAATGATGGAGCCCTTGCTTGCATCCTGTGTGTGATTTGACTATGAAAAGAAAATGTGATGCTTTTGTGAAGATGGAAATTTTCGGCCAGGCAAAACTTAGATTCTAGCACGTGCTTTCTTAGATAATAAGAATTTTTAAGAATCTTAAATGTGTCCTGGAGTCAGCTAAGAATCATGAGTCCATGAGAACCTTGAAGGTTGACATGGAAATCATTTAAGCACTACCTGAAAATTTTAATTTCCAAATAGAAGACATTAATGAAGTTTTACGTCACTTCTAATATAGCAATAACCATTAATGGCGGCGGGGGTGGGGTGGGGGTGGGGGGCTAGAGAGCTACTTCAACACTTAGAAGCACTTGCTGAGCTTCCAAAAGACCTGAACTCTGTTCCCAGCAACCACATTCAAGGGCTCAGAACTGCCTGCAACTCAGTCCCAGGGATCCTATGCCCTGTTCTGAATTCCTTGGGCAACCACACCCATATGTGTATAACCCAATACAGACACACACACACACATGATTAAAAATAATAAAATACATCTCTAAATAAGTCTTCTAAGAGAAGATTCAGTAAGTTTTGGGGAAACCACACGTAGCGCTGATACCACCAGGACACCTACCATCTTTGGCTGAGGTATCCTGAGGAGTTTGCTTGAATGAGATATTTTGCAGAACTGCTTTTAAGAACTTAACAGAAAGAATTAGAATAAAAGAATTTGCCATTGCCTCAGACAGCCTGGAGCTACTGTCTTTACCATCATAATACCACTTTAAACAGCAAGCAGGAGGAGCTTGGGAGGGGGCTCTAGGTGAGGAGACTCTGCTCTTTCTGAGGACCCAAGCTTGTCTCCTGGAGCACCCGAGCCACCAGTAACCCCAGCTCTGTGTGTGGGCTTCCACAAGCACTGCACTGACACACACTGGCCCATCCTCCAAACACAGAAACACAGACATATCCATAGAACTAAAGATAAAAAAATAATTACTTGTAACTACTTCTATTATTTTTTAAACTATTTAAAAAGTATAATACAATAGCATCATTTCTCATTTCCATTCCTCCCTAATACCAAATGGTCTGTGCTCAAACCATACATACAAATAACAAATACATACAACTGCATATACATGTACATGTACATATACATATGCATATGCATATACATATATGTGTGTGTGTGTGTGTGTGTGTAGAAATTAACAAATAAAGAGGACCTGAATTGGTAATAGAGCAGGGTGGAGTATATGAAAGTGTTTGGAGGGAGGAAAGAGAAGGGAGAAACTATGCAATTATAATCTCAAAAGTTAAAAAGGACAATATTATGCACTCAAGAAGTGTCACCCCAAGACAATAACTGAAAAAGATGGGAGGCTTATGTCGGCCCACGTTCTAGAGGCCATGGTCAGTAGCCTCAAAGTTGCGGGACCTGTCTGAGGCAGTACACGAAGGTGGGCATCATAACTCAGTTCATAGTCAGGGAGCAAGGTGGAGGCGGGGCTGGTCCTGCAAGCTGCCTCCTTACCTAAATTCTTTCCTAGGGTTCCTTTTACAGCTTCCAACAGCCTTCTGCACAAAGGGAAGCATGGCAGAACTGAACTCTAACCCTGCAGGCTAGGACTTCTGCTTCTAAGCTAGAGCCCAGCATGTGGGCCTTTGTCTCCTCATGCCAGAGTCTTTTGTTTCACATCCTCTGAGCCCCACCCTAAAGTCCTTCAAACTGACTGATTGCCTTGCCAAACTACCAAGATCTTTATGACCAAGATCATGACAGGGCTTTGCCTATCCCCAAGATTTGCTTCTTTCTTTCTTCAAGGCAACCCTGGTCTTTGGCTCATACCATCCCACGCTTTGATCACTATGTCTATTACGTATGAATGCCTCCACACAGAATATCCTGGTGTTACTTTGTATCTTTGCTGCATCCGGTCTCCGAACTCTTGTAAACGCCCCTCTCCCAGGCTGCCTTCTATTGAACGTTCTGCCTAGCACAATTAATTAGGCTGGTGCACCAGAGTCCAAGTCACCATTTTATCTAAAGAATCTATTCTATGGACAGAGTATCGCTTTGTCCCCATGTCCAGTCAGGGGACGGACGGTTAGATTCCTTCTGCAAATACTAGAGCCATTTTCTCACTCAAGAGAACTGGACGGTGTAGCCATTAAGTAATAGCAAGAAAATCTCTACCTTGCTCTTTAGGTTAAGAATGATACGGCCATTTGGATTGACTGCTGTGGTTAAGTGTGTCTTTTGAGAATTTTCCACAACAAACTAAATTTACCTCCTAGTTATTATCTCCCTTGGAAGTTAATAGAAGGTCAATTACACTATTACACTGTAATTGATGGAAATTGGCAGGATTCAAACATTTTTCCCTTTTTTTAAAAAAAAAAAATCCTTTTTGCATGCTAAGTTGAGTTGTTTCCTCTGCAAGATATAAAACTCTAACTGAAGCCAGTTTCCTTTCTTTCTCCCCTGGAATCTGGGCCACTCACGCCCAGTTCCCACCCCTCACCCCACCCCCCCAGAGTTGAATGGCTTCCACAGTTCTCTGTTATGTAATTACAGCTTCCTTAGGAAGCCTTCCTAGGAAGCCCCTCAGAGCTCCTCTGGTCGGGGCTTACAGCAGCCACGACCAGAATCCTCTGCCTGGGTAGTAAGTGTAGCATGTCTGCCTCGCATTCTGAAACTTTCTTGGCCTGACTTGGGGATTCTCCTGCCAGTGAACTAACCTCCTAGGAACAGCATCCTCTAGCTGGCTGGCATGATAAGGAAGGACCTGCTTGGACTGTGTGGGGAGAGTCCGGATGCTCCTGGGCCGCCAAGCCAGTGTCAACCACAATGCCCATGCCGATTGAACTCAGCTTTCTGTGGAGATGACAGAGGAGCTGTGGCATTTATGATGACCCCGGGCCCAGGTTCAGAAGCACCCTCTGATGAGTTGAGAGCAGGGTAGAGTGGGAGGCCAAAATGATTGTCCGGTGCTAGCTGCTTCTGTGAGTCTGGGCAGGCTACTGTCTTGCTTTGGCACATTTCACAATAGACAGTAGCTGAGAGCATCCAAAACCTGACCAAACAGAAGCAAGACTCACCGGGATAAATCTGGAATCCTGGACACAGACTGTTATCCATTGTTTGCATGAATCTGATTTTGACTTAAAATTGTGGTCTTTATAGTGGTTGGTTTTATAGGTCTTTAATGGACCCTGAGATCAGTGAGATGTCGGATTTCTAGACTCTAGAATCCTGCTGCCACGGAGTACCAGGAGCCCTGGCCTTTTTAGCAGCCCTCCTCCCCTCTCTGCAAGTGCAAGCTCCCCTCCAATCCAGGGCTGTGGGGAAGCCCAACTGTGGGGCTAAGTTCCACTCCCCCTGCCCTAGGGACTTAGGTAATCAGAGCTCAGCCCAAGCCAGCAAACTGAAAACACTTCAAGACCTTTAAGGGCTTATGAAGGAGATTTTCTCCTTCATAGAAAACTAAACTCACCATGAGAGTCAGGCTCCAGGGAGGAGCTCCTCCAGCCAGAGATGGAAGTCACCTCAGAGCCAGTCACTCCATAGAAGGTCAAGACTGATTTTTGTGACACCTGAGTCCCACCACACTTTCTCTGTCCTTCCCTCTTTCAGTGTCCATGTGGGGGTGGGAAGAGATCAAGAATGACCTTGAACTTCTGGTCTTCTTGCCAGCATCTGTCATGTACCAGATCATAAGCATGCACACTAGCAAGGCAGTGTTTTATGCAACACCAGTGATAGAACCCAGGGCTTCATGCATAGTAGGTAGCTCTCTGAGCTACATCCCCAGATGTTCATCTGTTTTAAATAGTCTTTTGTCTTGTCTTTCCTTTCCTTTCCTCTTCTCTTCCTCTCCCTACCCCCAAGCCCCCTCTTATACTAAGGACTGAACCTAGTATTCCATGGCCATATATGTACTAAACAAGTACTCTTCCACTAAGAAAAAAAATCCAACTGCTTTTAATTTCTTTTCTTCAAAGATTTATTTATTTTGTATACAGTGTTCTGCCTGCATGTATGCCTGCATATCAGAAGAGGGCACCAGATCTCATTATAGATGGTTGTGAGTCATCCTATGGTTGCTGGGAATTGAACTCAGGACTTCTAACCTCTGAGCCATCTCTCCACCCCCCCTCCCCGTTTTTAATTTCTTATTCTGAGACATATCACTTAACTCACCCAGGCTTGCCTTGAACTTACTCTCTAATCCAGGCTGTCTTCTGTGTTGAGCCTCCTGCATAGACTGCACCTCCAGGCCTAGCTCTACATTACATTAAGCCGTTGTCTAAATGGCATTACCAAGCAGGAGATATAATACGCAATAACTAGAGAAGATACCAGACTTGTAAGATACCAGGCAGCTGCTCCCAAGTGCTTTGAAGATGGAATTTGCTTGTGCGAGAGGCTTGATGGTGCCTTCATCTTGGTGGTCAGGGCAGTCAGAGAAGGGTGTAAGCCTTGAGCTGACACCAAGGCCTCAAACACTGAGAAAAGTAGAAGGCATTTGAATCAGAGAAGGACTGGGCAAGGAGAGAAGGTGAGGAGGTGAATTTGGACGAGTAAGCTAAATATGGAAGTCTTAGAACCCAGGGGCTTCTTCTGAAGAGCAAATATGGTAGCCTGGCTGCAGTCTGCCCCCATCCTGTTTTGTTATTGTTGTTGTTGTTGTCTGTTTTTTTCCCCCTGACTGATCATTGTGTGCTATAGAGATAATACACTGTCTAAGACAGGGGTTGGAGCAGAGAGGACAGGCCTCATCTGGGGGATACGAGGTTGCCTCTGAAGAGGGCATGAGGAGACACAGCCGAACTGTTGGGTCAGTTCTTGGAGGAAGGATGGCTGGGGAGGGTATAGATCAGAGAAGTAGATCAAGGAACAGAATGGAATAAATGTTGGTGATTCCAATATTGATTGCTCCTCTTCCTCCTCCTCCACCTCTTCCTCTTCTTCTTCCCTTCCTTTTCCCCTTCTCCTCCTCCTCCTCCTCTTGTTCTTCTTCCCTTCCCTTTCCCCTTCTTCTCCTTCTCCTCCTCCTTCATTGTCCTCCTCTTCTCTCTCTTTCTCTTCTTTCCTCCTCCTCCTCTCCCCTCTTCCCCTTCTTCTTCTCCCCCTTGTCCTTCCTCCCCCTCCTCCCTCTCCTCCTTCCTCTTCCTCTCACCCCTCTTCCTCCTCCTCTTTTTTTAGTCCTAGATATTGAACCCAGGTCCCCGACACACTAGGCAACTGCTGCCTCACCAGAGCTCCTCTCACTTTTCACTTCCAGGAAAGTCCCACTAAGTTGCTATGACTGCCCTTGAGCTTACTCTGTAGCTCAGGCAAGCCTTGAACTTGCAATCCTCCTGCCTCTGTACACTGGAGTATCTGAGATGGTGTAGGCCTGTGCCACCTGACCCAGCCCCCTGTATTGACTGAGCAAGAGAAATACCGAAAAGAAACTAAGTTCTTTCCAATATTGGACTGGTACATCCTGCCTAACGATGACCTCGCAGATGGGTTGGGGAGGCAATTAACTGTCAAAATCTAGAACTCAGATCCCAGACAGCACTGTCGGACTTGTCAGGAGGACTGGGAAGCTACCGATGCCCTGACTAGAGTTTCTAAGGCAAACACAAATTAGGAAGTGGTGTGAAGCCTTCAGACTCACAAGGCTTCCTCCAACAGGAATCTCCCGACAATGGAGCTGTCAGTCTGTCATCAGAGAGAAGAAATTCCTGTTTCTCCTCAGCTTGGTTCCGGCAGCATCAAGGCACAAAACCCCAGCCAAGCCCAGAACTCTAGCAACTCCTGAGCTTGCAGAAGGACTACATGTGTTTAACATTAGTTGTGAATTGAGCCCTAAAATTTTACTGCCTTCCATAAACATTTATTGTTTTCTGGGTTTCTGACTCGAAGCAGAAAGTGCCAGAGCCCTCTGCCACATTCCTTGAAGAATGGTTGTGTCAAAGCACAGAACACATTAAGCACACCGGCCTCTGACTGCAGGTCCCACGAGGAAAGAGGATTAAATAGAAAGAAACATGAGCCACGGAATACAACTATTTTTGCACTGGCTGGGTAGGCTTTTACCATCTTTCCCAGCTCTGCAACCTGAATGGTTAATACGGATTCCAGCAGCGAATTTCACTCCCTTTATCACGGGACTCAAACCTTATTACTTGTTCATTGTATTGAGGCTGGGATTCAGATTTTTATGACCATTTTCTCAAATGCCAGGCACTTTATAAATGTATGACTTTCATTGCAAATCAATAAATTTTATCCACCTATTTCTCAGCAGAGGACACACCTGCCTGGATAAACCATGCTATTGCTTTTAACTTTTTAAACCATGGGAAATTTTAAATTAATAGCAATAAAAAAAATGGTCATACAATGTAAAGGGGAAGACACAGAGAACAGAGAAAGGTAGTAAACTTTAGAAATGAAGTAGAAGCAATCCTGGGTACTCAGCTTTGTTTTCCTGCAGGACTTTGTGAGATAGCAGAGCCTGCAGACCTCTTTTTCTTTTCCTTTAATATTATTGGTTGAAAACTTCATGCATGCAACGTATCTTGGTCAGACCTACTCCTCCCCCTCCCTCCACCTTCCCCTGGAATCCCCAAACACATATCACTCTCAGCTTCATTCCCTTTCTGTTGATTAATTGATTTTTATTTCTTTTTTAGTATCTACTGAGTCTAGTGAGCGCTGTCTACACACTCACTGAAGGTGAGTCTCCACCCCCTCCGTGGGAAACTACCAATGGCCATGGCCCCACAAAGAAAAGTGACTTCCTTCTTTAGCATCTGTTGCCTTCCTTCAATACCTCAGCTACAGGCAGGCACTGGGAACCCCTCTCCACTCAGAGATGGACTTTTAACTGACTTGATCTTGTGCAGTTTATGGGCAGATAACCACAGCTATCATGTGTTCATGTGTACAACAACTAAGTCATGCATATCCAGAGGTCAACATTGCACAGCACTCGTCCTCCTCCTCTCCCTCTTCCTCCTCTTCTCCCTCTTTCTCCTCCTCTCCCTCTTCCTCTTCCTCCTCCTCTTCCTCCTCCTCTTCTTCCTCCTCCTCTTCCTCCTCCTCCTTCTTTTCTTCTTCCTCCTCTTCTTCTTCTTCTTCCTCCCTCTTCCTTATCCCTCCTCATCATCATCCATCTTCCTCCTCCCTCTTCCTCCTCCTCTTCCTCCTTCTCCCCCTCCTCCTCCCTCTTTCTCCTCCTCCTTCTTTCTCCTCCTTCCTCTTTCTCCTCCCCCTCTTCCTTCCCCTCCTCCTCCCCCTCCCTCTTCCTCCTCCTTCCCCTCCTCTTCTTCCTCCTCCTCTCTCTTCCTCCTTCCCCTCCTCTTCCTCCTCCTCCTCCTTCTCCTCCTCCTCCTCCACCTATGACTCTTATGTTTTTTCTGACCTCTCTTCTTGGAAGTCTCTTGAGCCTTAGGAGCGAAGGTCGCTATAAAGACTCCATCTACAGCTGAGCATGCATGGTGGCTTATTCAATCAGTTTGAGCAGCTATGAATCTCTTCCTTACCTACTACCCTCTGCAATGAGCAGTTTCTCTGACCGAGGCTGAGAGTAGCATAAATTCATGCACATAAACATACTCAGAAGGCAGTTTGATATCATAACCAATTCACAAAACAACATCAAAGGTTTCCTCCTGAAGCCTATGGCTTCCCCAGGTTTGGGCCTTGTTTCCTGCACCCCCATGAATTCTATCTTGTGGAGTTTGTCTCAAGGACAATCAATAAAACATTGGGTTACTCCATAAACAGTTGTACAACTATGAGGGCTATCTCTGTCTAAACTCTCCTTTCAAACAAAATTAGCTTACAAGTCAGTGGAGTTTCATGAGACTTCTCCATATATCTTTGCTTTTTGTTTACCTACCCCCTACCTACTGTAGACTTCATTTTGCTAGTTCATTTAAAAATGTATTGAAACAATTGACTTAGAGGCAGTGAGAGATGGGTATTTTACCTCTCCTGGTCTCCATAGAAAAGTTTGGATATCAAAAACAAGAGAAGAGGTCCAACAGACAATTGAGTAGAGGCACCAGAGATGTCCCTAACTATCTCACACTGAGCAGGACACTCCCTGAAGCACAGTTCTCCAGCCTCATTGCAATAGAACTAAGAGTAGTAAGGAGCAGTTACTCAAGACATCAGGGTTAGTGCTAATGACCCTGTGAATGCTAAGCCATACCTGCAAAGCATTGTTGAAAACTGTAAAGATTTATTGCCTTTTGTTTTATGTGTATTGGTGTTTTGCCCAAGTGTATGTCTGTGCACCACATGAGTGCAGTGTCCATGGAGGCCAGAGGAGGGGATTTGATCCTTTAGCACTGGAATTTCAGGTGGTTATGACCCACCATGAGGTCGCTGGGAAGCAAACATAGCTCCTCGGGATGGGCAGCAAGAGACCTTAACCACTGATCTGGGTTTCCAGTCACCATTTTTTTTTTAACTTCCATTTTATAGAAAGTTTTAAACAAATATCTAAAGCTACTCTTTACACTAGGTTTCTGACAGGCAAAATAAATAATAAATAAATGATAAATGACCATTGATGAATATTAGTAACCTAGCAATATTGATTTTTTTTTCCCAAAATGTCAGCAAGTGGTTAGAGTTTGGAGTTCTCTAAACGCAGCTTACAAACCAATCAGAAAGCTCAGACTTCATTGGTTAGAATACTTTCATAGCTTATTGGTTAATGAGGAATGTATTTAATTTTGGTTTCTTCATAAGAAACAGTCAGTTTAGGTACCAAAAATGACTTTTGTGAGTTTAATCAATAAAGTCGAAAACAGCTCATCTTTTTGCTGTTTGAATGTTGTAGCTCCCAATTTTTGTCAGCTTGGCCAAGCAACTGCATGCCATTTTAAGGAAATGAGGCACTGTTTATGCTCTGAAACCACACAGGACTACCTTCTGTCACATTTATCGCATTAATGTGTGGCTTCCTGCTGATCTTAGAAAGTGCATGCTTTCCTTAGAGTAGAGATTAGAAGATCAAAAGCTTCCAATTTGTTTAAGTAAAGTATAGAGGAAATGACATAACTGAAGTCACAGCCTTCCAGTTGGCTTTAGCCAGCGTTCAAGCTGAGAAATAATAATTGGATTTGCAGAGGAGTTGAATGGGGTCTTCCACATATGTGTGTCGGAAGCAACTTCTTACTGGTCATTAGAAATGAGATGAGACTTCCAGTTCTGATTGAGAAGCAGATATCTCTTGAGAAGGGTGTGTGTGTATGTGTGTGTGTCTATGTGTCTATGTGTGTACTTGTGTGTATATATGTGTGTCTCTGTGTGTGCTTGTATGTGTGTGTGTATGCAGGTCTATATCTGTGTCTCTGTGTCTGTGTATGTGTAAATACGCATGTCTGTGTCTGAGTCTATGTATATGTGTCTGTGTGTGTGTGTGTGTATCTCTGTGTCTGTGTATGTGTATGTGTACATGTCTGTGTCTGAGTCTATGTGTGTGTGTGTGTGTGTATTTCTGTGTCTCTGTATGTATAATTGTGCATATCTGTGTCTGAGTCTATGTGTGTGTGTGTGTGTCTGTGTGTCTATGTGTGTACTTGTGTGTATATATGTGTGTCTCTGTGTGTGCTTGTATGTGTGTGTGTATGCAGGTCTATATCTGTGTCTCTGTGTCTGTGTATGTGTAAGTACGCATGTCTGTGTCTGAGTCTATGTATATGTGTCTGTGTGTGTGTGTGTGTATCTCTGTGTCTGTGTATGTGTATGTGTACATGTCTGTGTCTGAGTCTATGTGTGTGTGTGTGTGTATTTCTGTGTCTCTGTATGTATAATTGTGCATATCTGTGTCTGAGTCTATGTGTGTGTGTGTGTGTCTGTGTCTGTGTGTCTATGTCTGTGTGTGTAATTGTGTCTATGTTGTATCTGTGTCTGTATGTGCTTGTGTGTCTATGTGTGCATGTCTGTGTCTGTGTGTGTATGTGTATGTGTGTGTCTGTGTCTATGTGTGTCTGTTTCTGTGTACATGTGTCTGTGTGAGTTGTGTCTGTGTGTACATATCTGTGTATATATGTCTGTGTGTGTTGTATGTGTGTGTGTGTGTCTGTGTGCGTGTGTCTGTGTGCGTGTGTCTGTGTGCGTGTGTCTCTGTGTGTACATATCTTTGTGTGTATATGCATTTACACAAGGGAGTGTAGCCACTGACACATGCATACAAAGGCCAGAAGAGGACATTGCACATTTTATTTAATCACTCTCTACCTTCTTTAAAGACAGTGTCTCTCACTGAACCTGGAGCTAGATTGGCGGCAACCAGCAAGCCTAGCTCTCTCCACCCTTACAGCGCTGAGATTAGAGATGAAAGCCATCAGTCTCACTCAGCTTTATAGGCGGGCACTGGAGATTTGGACTCAGGTCCTAAAGCTCAGCACCAAAACCTCTTACCCTCTGAACCAGCTCCCCAGCCGCTAAGAGCTTTAACGGCTGGCATTGCTTAAGCTCTCAGAGAGTCTTATGAGGCTGACATGCCTACCTCCTTCTCAAAGACACCGAGGACAGTCTTGGTCAGAAGAGTCACTTATTCCAGCAACAGAGCGCTCCATCACAGAGCTCAGTCCGCCCAACTCAAGCCTGTGCTCTTTCCCAGCTGCTGCAAGAAAATCTCTTAACAGTTGCCAAACGCACACTCCAAGAGCACTGTGAACAGAGAGTGCTCTGTGGTCGCCATGACCTCTCTCAGCTACTGGTAATGAAGTTTTGTACAGTTTCAACTTTATACACACTGAGATCATAAATCTTCCCCCTCCCATTTATATATGTATATCCATTATGTATTCAGCGTTAAAGGTGCATGAGGAGATCGCCAGGCCACACAAGCATGTTCAGTGACCCGAGACAACACGCAGAGCAGCCTACCTTTGCCCACCTTTAACGTCATCCCTCGATTAATATACTTTGCAGACACAATTCTGAACCAATTACAAAATAAGTAATTGTTCTTTGGCCGAGCTGTATAATTTAATTGAACCAGGATATGTGTCTCCCTAGCAGACTAATTAGGTCTTCATCTGTGGGAATATTAGCATTCTGTAGCAAGTGTCCATCGGCCTCATGATCTGCAGAGCTTTGAAGTGGTCCCTGAAAGAGATACAGTAATGGCCCATTTTCCCTGGTGCTCTAAGTCAGCTTAGGTTCAGTTAGAGATAAACCGAAAACACAGAACCCTTGCTAGTGTCTGCTAGGTTAATTACCCCTCCCCAAATCAAGGACAAGTTTAGGGCAGATGGTTACTGACAACTAAGCTGGCCTTTGAAGTCACGCTACTGATAAACTTTATCAGGATAGAGCGTAGAGATGAACACACAGTCTAACAACGAAAGTGTGAGAAGGAAGGCTAGAGCCCAGATGGTGTGAAAGGGTGAGACCTCAGGAATGTTCAGCCAACAAAGAGAGGGGTGGGCAGCAAGAGGGGGATCATGAAATCTGTTCTCTAAGTTCATTCAGTGCGTCCAACCTTCTACCCACGCCCACCATTCTGTGCCACGCCCACCCTTGTCATGTGCACCCTTCTAGCCACGCCCACCACTCTGTGTCCCGCCCACTGTTCTGCTCCATGCCTACCATTCTACTCCACATCCACCCTTCTTGCCACACCCACCCTTCTTGCCACGCCCACAGTTCTATGCCACAACCACCACTCTATTCTGATGCGAAGCTCAGCTTTACAAAGTGGTAAGCCATATTACAAAGTGGAGGATCCATGCTTCTCACAGTTCCTGGGTGCGGGGTGGTGGAAGGAGAATTGTACTTTCTAAGGTGAATTCCTCCTTAATATCACTGCCATAAGCTTACTTACAAGTTTAAAGAGAATATTAAATGGAATTCACTTCACTTCCTACGTGGGTATTTATCTCCTTCCCACAGCCTCTGGCTTCGTTGATCTCACACTGAGAGAAATGTGACTGTTGAGATTATTCAGTTTTTACTACAAGCCTGATAGAAGCCACCTGATTAGCCCGGGGTTGACCAATTTATAAATGGTTCGTACAGGCTGGGTCTTCTAGCCCCCGCCCCCACCTTAAGCCTTCCCTGTCTGCATGTTCCTGGTGTAATTTGCTGCATATCTATGGAGTGCTGCAATCTGTATTTCCTCCGAGTGCATCTGTGTGGTCTGTGAGGTTTTTGATGTTTAAAGGGCAGTATCCATCTGGTCCTCTTAGGAGTCTGGCCTTTGAAATTCAGCCACCATGCCACAAGAAAGTCCACAGACACTTGCAACATACCAGTGTTCCGACCAACAGCATCCAGTGAGACCCCGGTCACAGCCATCACTACAGGTCACTGTTTTATCTCACAGTACATTTGGGGCTATCACATTCTGTAGTCGGTATCTAACACCCCTGGCTAGTTTACAGCCCATGAATGCATATTAAAATAAGCTGGCGAAGTAGCTCTATGTGGCTACCTAACAGATCATAAAAGCCATAACAAATGAGAGAATGTGAGGACCGTCACTGTTACTCAAAATTCAGTTCATTGGAAGGGCTGACTATAATATAAATTCCAGCCTAGTCTGAGAAAGAGGGGCTGCAACCCTCAACCTCTAACTAACCCCAGAATGATGCTCTGTGGCTGGTCTAAGGACACAGGTAAGAAGAGAGAGAGGATCCAATCCCATGAGATACATGTGCAAAGCCATTCAATGGGAGAAGGAAATCAGAGTGGATCCTGGATCCTTATACTACAGGGCTACATGCATTGTTTCTATACAGTGCCCGTGCATTTCGTGAATGTTAAGATGTCAAACATTGTTCCATAATGTATCGGCAGACCTTCGTGGGTGCCTCTGCATTTCCACGGTACGGAGTCAGAAACTATTCAAAAACACTCAGAAGAAAAGGGATCCTAGACACACCTCCTGAAGTCATGATGTCTGCTTCAAGCAATGGCTTCCCTTCGACTGAGTGAGGCGGAGGCTTCCTCCAGATGGAAGCTGTAGCCAGTGTGTCAAACACAGTAAGGCAGTGGCCTCAGGCACATTCCCTTTAAGGAGTCAGTAGGCACAGCCCCTTTAAGGAGCCTGTAGGCACAGCCTTTCCTTAATTATCTGCGGTCCTTTCACTCAACCCCCAGCTTCCTTCCTTGCTGCAAAAGCCTCCTACTTTAATATATCCTCTCCTCCCCTGCCAGTCAGCCAGCCCCATTCACTGCATCAGCTTTGAACTTGTCAGCTGAAACAAGGTGACAGGGGCTGACATTACGGAGCTCGATACAGTAAAAGTCAAGCAGCTATTCGTGTTCCACAGCTGGGGCGTCTCCGTCATAAAATATTCATCCTGCTATGTCACTCTTTATTTGGCTGCCAGAACCAAAAGAGCCGGAGAGCCTTCAAGACGTCAGAGTGCAGCTGTAGCTTCTCAAGCGCATACCTAAGGTCCCAAAATTAATTTGGAGTGTGGACCGGGCAATGGCCTGTGTCTTTCTGCCAATAGCTTTTAAAGCAATGAGTGTGAAACGGTCTGGCTGCACCACCAGGCAGTCCCAGTTTTCACCCATCCAGTCCTGAGAACGAGATCAAACACATCGTGCTGTTGTAAAAACACATGTGAAATTTACCATTTGTATCAGTCGGGGTTCACAGAAGGAATGGCTCTATTGTATGATAGGGTGATTTATTATGTTGGCTTATAGGACAGGGGCTGAGTAGTCAGAAAATAGCAATCTGATCAGTGTAGAAACTGAGAACCCGGGAGATGCTTGCTCCATGAGGCTGGATGGCTCAGCATCCCAAAACCATGCTGAGACTCTGGAGAGTTGTCACTCTTCAGTCCAGGACAGAAGCCTGAAGATACCGGATGCTGTTATTCAGACCTGTGCCTGCTACAGTTACCTTGCAAAGTTTGAAAGGCACTTCATCGCTCAAAAGGAGAACACATCCCCTCATCCACCACAGAGCAGAGCATTTCTCTCTTGACCCCAAGTGGAAGCCTAAGTGAAAATAATTTTGAACTAAAAGTGTAGAAGTTAGTTACTGGTGGAATGGCCACCCACACCACCAGACTAGCCACGTGGACTCACAACCAAATTCATTGGCTTTTTCGGACAATCACACTGCCAGGAATGAGCCTTAGAAGCAGCTGGGCTGTAGCTACCTTTGTCTGCGCTTGGTCCCTCTGCCTCAGTCTATCATACCAAGTTATCTTCAGGTCTGGGTCTGCCTTCTCTATGTCTTATGTGTCGTAGGGGAGTGGCTGTCCCAGGGCATAAACCTAAGGTGACAGAAGTGCAAGAAGCTATCAGAAGGATGTACTACTACTGTTCAGCTGCCGGTTCCTCGGGGCTATTGGCCAAAGCAAATTCAGCTCCTAGCACAAGGCGTGGGTGCATGAAAGAGTCACAGACAGAGGCTGTTCAGTCAGTTGCCTTAGCCACACTTACTAGTTCATTCTTCTGTCCTGTTGTAGGAACCAAAAGTAGAGATCCAGGAGAAGTTAAGGTTAGCGAGTCTCCCCCATCATCCATGCACAGGCACCCTCTACTGCCCAGAGCAGCCTCTTCTATCATTGCAAAGTTCATTTCTCTCACGGTAACTCCTGGCTCCAATATAGTGTGAGAGTGAAGTATCTTCCCTTTTGCGGTACTCTTGGGATTCCGCCCACGAGCTCGCTAAAGTCCAGGTGTATTCCTAAGTAGTTCCAAGCATCAGGGGCAGCAGCTTCCTGCTGTCTGCAGCAACAGAGCAGACTTCCATATGGCCAACTAGTCATCTCAGGTACATAAGGAAGGTGTACGCGACTCATTACCCATACAGAATGTACATCCTTAGAAACAACACAAATAAATTTTCCCAATTGCCCCAAGTGTCACCACGTGTGGACAGAAAGTGCTGCTTTTGCAGAAGAATTTAAATTGACAGGCGTGACCTTCCGGCGACTTACCCTGTTTCCTCATAAATCCATTCCATTTGCTAACAGCGCTCCACCGAGAGACGCATTGTGCGTTTCTGACATGAAACCCCACAAATCTGGTGTGGTTTTATAATTCGGGGAGTCTGTTAAAAATAAAATAGTGCCAGGAAAACTTACCACGGTGCCTTTGTGGTTTTGAATGGTATCTGAGAATAATTGGTACAATGTGTTTTAGAATGCAGGATTACCTTTCTTCCTAAATCAGATTCTTTGGTGGTGAGGTTAAGCGTCAAACCATGTGCTGACAAGCTGTTGATGAATCTGTCCTGCAGACCCAATTGTGTGACCAGCGTTGCTGGTGAGGAAAAGCGAATGGTTTCTCACGTCCTGTGGGATTCAGTCTATCAAATGAATATCTCTCCACTCATTTCTCCATTTTCTGGCTTGTATGTGATATTGAGCCACGGTAGCAAGAATTTGACAAGAAGGTGAAATTTAAAAGCCAGACCAAAAAAAGGCTCTGTCCTTCCTGGCATGTCAGCTCATTTGTGCAGACCTGTCTGCCTCTGGCATCAGCCCTTGTCTTTGGGTTTACAGCTCTGTTCACACTTCCTAAAATAAAGCTAATATGCTCAGCATACAGCATATTAAATTCCGTAAATAGCGTCTGCTCAACGGCGATGCCCAGTAAGCGCCTCTGATGCGAGCTGCCAGCAGAGACGATGTCTGCTCTCTCTATTCCTGCACCCAGTGTTTTGAACATCACGGCAATCCCGAAGACGACTCTTTGCATAAATAAGAGTAGCTTGCCACATGTCACCGCCCCCTCTCTGAAGCCATCTCAGCCTGCTCAGAAAACCCCTTAGTTATGTGATTAATCACCGATTGTAGAGAGAAATGTCATTGCTCTCAGGCTGGTGGTATTCATATTCACGTTCTAGCTGAAGCCCTTCCATAGCTACCATGTGCTACACACTAATGTATAGGAAGAACACAGCTGTTGTCGCATCCCATCTCAGCTCAGAGCCCAACTCCATTCACATCAACCGTGTCAATGTGAGAAAAGTCACTTAATACCATTAACCCACATGGGGACTAAACCCACTCATACACATAAAACCAAGTGTTGAAAAGGAGTCCACAAAATCACATTCTCAACCTGACTTCATTTTTACTTCTTGTCCCTTTAAAAATATACTTACCTGAATTCACCCCCTCCTCCCTTATTAAAGTGGCAGTCAACCCCAGCTTCTTAGATGATCAGATGGATTTGGGTGCAGAGAGAAGAGACAGATGGAAACAACATACTACACTACACTGCCCTGTCTCCCAGCTGTGGGGAAGCTATTCCAGAGCTTCATAGCTTTTCTTAAAGCAACGCTCACTAAGTATAGGTATCTTAGGTAGAGTTTCCATTGCTGTGAACAGATACCATGACCAAGGCAACTCTTATAAAGGAAAATATTTCATTGGTGCAGGCTCATTCTTTCAGAGGTTCAGTCTGTTATCATCATGGGCAGACATGGTGCTAGAGAAGGAGTTGAGAGTTCTATGTCTTCATCCAAAGGCAGCCAGGAAGAGATTGGATTTGTTTCACACTGGCCATAGCCTGAGTATTTAAGACCTCAAAGCCCCACAATGACAAACTTCCTCTAACAAGACCACACCTCCTCTATTAAGGCCACACCTCCTGATAGCACCACTCCCTATGGCCAAGCATTCAAAGACATGAGTCCACGGTGGCCATTCTTATTCAAACCAGCACAGTGAGGAAGAGGCATGGATGTGACCATCATTCCTCTCACTAGACTGTGGCTTAACCACCCTGCTCCTCTTCAAAAGGTCTAAGTGAAGAAACAGGTCAGAGAAGAAGGCAATGTCTCTGACATCTTTCTTGTAAAAACTGTCATGAATTGCTCCTACTTTTGATAGCATGTGGAATCTTCTCTAACACTAATCCTTACAAAATAAATAAATGACACAGAGAGTCCCAGCATCATATCTGAGAAGGTTAGTTTTAATCATAGACTTGGCACAATATAGAAATCCCTTGGGAAAGGAGCACCAGTAAGGAATTGCTTAAATCATATTGGCTTAAGAGAGATCATATTGGCTGTGAGAGATTTTCTTATTTGGATTAACTGAAGTAGGAACACACAAGCTGAATTCATGTAGCATCATTTCCTCTGTTTAGCTCTTGTTGAAAAAGAGAGTGCAAGTTGAACTAGTGAGCATGAACGAATTGGCTGCTCTGTTCTTAATCGCAGTTGTGATGTGACCACTGGCTTCACATCCCTTGCCGCTTTTACTTCTCTGTCGTGATGTACTGTAACTGGAAGCTATTCATCAGATACAGCATTTCTTCCTTAAATTGCTTTGTCTAGATATTTTGTCACAACAGGGAAGACAATCTGGCCTTAGAACGATTGCTTAATAATGACCATATTGGAAGTGGCCCAATGTGCCAACGTGATTAACTTCAGCAACTCCACAGGGAGCCTCTGGGGCAGAACTCTCCACTCTTCAACTCCCCAACTCATTCTTTATTTCCTCAGCTCAAGAACCAGGACTCATTTGACATCGTTTTTTTGTTGTTGATGGTGGTAGTTTGTTGTTGTTTTGTTGGTTGGTTTGATGTTTGTTTGTATTTGAGATGGTATCTAACTATGTAGTTCATGCTGGCCTTGAACTTATGATTCTCCTGCTTCAGTTTCCCAAGCATTGGGATTATAAACCAGGAGAACCACTGTGTTTGACTTATTACACATTCATTTCCTGAAACTTTCAATTCCTCTCTGCCTAACCAAATTCAGCTTAATTTTCAAAGGCTATATTTAGAATTGAAAAATCATTCTATACTCAAGGTAATGTATTATCATCCAGTATGAAGTATGTTCTTTCTACAGGTCTTCCAGTAAATATTCATGGGATCATCTTGCAGCCTCATTTCTGTGGCTGTGATAAATTACTTCTACCGAAACCAAATTAGGAAAAGAAAGGGTTCATTTCAGCCTCCAGGTCTCAGTCCATCACGGAGGGAAAGAATACCAGTAGGAACCTGAAGGCAGCCTGCTCGATATTCCACATAGCATAACCTCTACATGGGATCTCACTTCATAGGTAAAGAGAGTATGCAGGGATTATGGAGGATGCTTCTTTCTAAATACTGACTTATAATCACTCAGCTAACCATTTCTTAGATATAGTCCATGACCACCCGCCCAGGGAATGGTGTCGCCCACAGTGGGCGATGCCCTCCTGTATCAACTAATAACTAAGACAACTCTCTCCCCCAAGACATGCCCATAGGCCAACCTAATCTAGGCAATCTCTTAGTTGGGGCTCTGGGCTCTATTAAGTTTACAGTTAAACAAAACTAAGGCACCCATTCATCTAAAAACTTTTAAAGGCAATTAACAGAAAAGAATAAAAAAAGAAGAAATCTGTTTTGTATACAAGACCAGTACAAATAGGACAACCCAAGGGTAAAGTCTAAGGGGAATGCTGGGTACTCTCTCTTGGAGGAATTTTATTTCAAATCCATTTGGTTGTCTTTCTGAGGAAAAGAGCACTCAAACAGTTAAAACAGAAAAGGTGTTTCTAGCCAACAGAGTATATACTGGTCATTAATCTTGTATTAACATATTATATTACAGACTGGTATTGATTTGCTTTCTTTTACTAAGATCAACTATGAACTTCCGCAATCTAAAGGTACTTACAAGAGGTGATAATGTAACCTGAATCTTGCAGAGAATGTTGCTGTTGGCTCAATGGGAAGGATACCCTGGATCTTTGAACAAATTCTTTCAGTAGATTCCAGCTTTCTTTTCCCTCTTAGCCAACTAATAGGTGAAGAGCAGCAGAGAATGCCCGAGTTTAAGATGAAGAGCACACACATGGCTCCAAGGGTTATCTCAGTGGGACATAAATAACACGTGCTAGCAAATATCTTTAGTTCCTTTCCATAAACGATACGAAACTTATTTATCAAATAAGTGCATGGATCTGAAGTGGGTTGATTTCAAATACCCAGTGCCAACGAGATGGCTCAATGGGTAGGAGCACTTGTTGCTAAAACCTCACTGGAGTTCAATCCCCCAAACTCATGCAGAGAGGGAAGGAGAGAAACATCTCCAGAGAGTTGACTTCTGACCCTGACATAGATACATGCCCCAACACCACCACACATTACCCACATAAACATGATAATTTGATAACACCTTAAGAGAAGGATATGTGGATATTCATATGGCAAAATAAAGCCTGGACAAAAGTTTACACAAAACACAGCATAAGAAGTGTACAATTTTAGGCAAGGTGGTATCTTAGGTCACTGTTCTCATGCATGGATATAGACAGGTTTCTGTGTGAGAGAAGTACAGTTGTCAGAATACCATGAGAGACACATGAGCTGTATGAAACATTTCAACAGAGAGAGCTTAATACAAAGATTAGTGTGATGTATGTTGGCAGACTAGATATCTCCAAAGAGAGTGAGGAAGGATGGAAACAGGCAGTCTTGGGAATCAGGACACACTGCCATTGTGACTCAGGTTGGGGAACAGAGGAGAGCATAGACGTTAGAAAAATCTAGAACACTGAAGGAGTATTCTCCCTGGATGCCTGTCTCTAGAGCTTCAAATGGTAGACACTTGATCATGTCGACAGTTATTCCAGCAGTGGGGACACATTTCACTCCCACACATGTTGTCTGTCTTTGACACACTTTTAACTACTGTAATGATACTGACAACAGCCTTAAACATTAAGTAACAACCGCCACAGGGGCTACACTCTGTGCTAATAAATATACCAATTTTTTTTTAAAAAATTCCTCTCTTAATTGAAGACAAGACAGAAACATGTCTATAGCATAAAGTAATCAAACCTCAGCCTTCCGGATGTACCAGAGGAAAGCCCATATTTAAAGGGGTAAGAGCCTATTGTAGGTGCCAATATAAAAACAGATACTCTGGGAATGGAAGAACACATTCTCTGATTTGACAATCCTGTTTTTTAATTGTTAAACTTTGGTACCTAGGTTTTCAATGACAGGTACTTCTTTAAAAGTAAATTATATTTAATCTACACAGGGGAGCATTTTATAGTCACAAGAGGTGATATTACAGAGGTATGATTATACATGAGACAAGCTGTAATCTTTAGGGGGAAAAACAGGTTGTAGAGAGGGAATATGAACTGTGATAAGAACTTCCTTAAAATAATGTGTATTTGTGTTTGCTGAAGTTAAAAGCTGCTTTTAAGCAAATGAAGATTATCTCCCAATGAGAGGTGAGGGTGTCCTGATCTCTCAGAAAACTGTGTTTACTTTTGTAATTCATCAGATGTGAAACACAAAACCTTGCCTGATTTTTTTTTCTGTTTAATCCCCTTAAAATCTGTGTACTACCCACACAGAAACACATGTGGCCATTTAGAAACACGTCTTGGTTCACAAAATGCAAAAGCATTTCTCATCAAATGCTTATACTTTAAGCACATTTTTTATTCTGGCACCTGCTCAGTTCTTTTTAAGAAGTAAAATATGGGGCTGGAGAAAAGGCTCAGCAGTTAAGAGCACTTGCTGCTCTTGAAGTGGGGCTGAATTTGGTTTCCAGCACCCACTTTGGGTAGCTCACAACTACCTATAACTCCAGTTCCAGGGGATCTGACATCCTTCTCTGGTCTCTGAGGTCACTGCACACACACACACGCACAGATCTTCACACAGACACATGCATAAATATAAATGTATCTTTTAAGATTAAAATATTATTTTAACTAGCATTAAATGCAAATTATGTATGGAAAAGCTCTGGATATGGGATGCCAGCTTGAAAAATTAGCATATACTGTGTGTGTGTGTGTGTGTGTGTGTGTGTGTGTGTGTGTGTGCACGCTCACTCAATTTCCTGGGCACTGCCCCAAATGCTTCCATAACTCATGTCTTTTAAGCCTGCCAAAAGTTACTACAGCCACACTTTCTACTTTGCTGACTGAGGCTGGGATTTTTTTCATAACTTGATCAAAATCACTCAGCTTCTAGATTAGACTGAGCAGAATGTTGACCCAGATCTTTACAAAATGAAAGCAAGTCCTTTCTGAATACGCTCTGCTACATAGATGCTGATGTTTGTATTTTAAGTGGCCCTCCTTGATTACCTGACCTTTGCAGAGGAGGAACTCAAATGGCTTTGTCTACAGCACAGTTGTTTGTTCACTCATTCAACAAATGTTCACTGAGAATCCACTGCACTAAAGTAAACGCGTGTGTGGATGGAACTGCCTCCTACTGGAAAGTCACCAAGAGTCAACGAAGAAGAAAGAGAAAGAGAAGAGGCAGGGAAGAGGGAAAGGGAAGGAGAGGGGACAGAAAGAAGGGGAGGGAAGGCAAGAGGGGGGAGGAAATCAGGACAGGGGAAAGTACTTAATACATACATCTAAATTCTTCTTTTGTGATTTCACTTGGGGGGGGCGGGGGAGAGAGAGCGCGTTTGTAATTTTTGAAGCCTATGGACAAGCAGGCTCACAATATTACTATTAATATTACTATTAAATATTATTAAATACTATTAAATATTAAATGTTAATATTACTATTAAACTAGTAATCATCCATCTCAGAAACACGTTCTACCTCTCTTCAGAGGACAATAGATGAAGTCGTGGATTGGTTTGACCTTCAGCTGGATGGAAACCTTGTGTGAGCTTCATGTCGTCTGGGGACATATAAGTGTCATTTCTCAAAACACACCGGGACGTTGTTGGCTGAGAGAGTGTCAACGAGACTTTCCTCCTTTCTTTTCTCAGAGGTTCACGTTCATCTTTTGCAGAGCCCAGTTTGGAAACTTTTAAACTTCCTGATTACATTTGCAAATAAATATTAGGTTTCTTGTAAGTTTAAAAAAAAATGAGGCAGAAAATGCTGGTGCGTGGTGGGCTGGGCAAAGCATCGTTGCTACTCCAGCTCCGTATTTCCTGGACAGTGTAGATAGAGCTGGATCCACACCTGAGGTCTCAGGAATGCTTTGTTTCTCTTTGTTTCTCTTCTCCTTCCTGGAGGAGATTATAGGGGTTGGTGGTGCGATCATAAAAAGATAAAGTGGTTAAGAGAATATGGTATACGGCGGTGTTGGGGGAGGGGGTGCCTCAGTGGGCCCATGCGAGGCATCCCTTCCTCCTGAGGGACCAACCACACGACAGTATAGTATAGAATAGAGTTTCTTCAGGGCATGGGGAGGGGAGCTAAGAGGGTAGTAGAAGTAAAGAAAGGCAGAGAGAAGGAGAGAGTAGAAAAGCAGAGACCGGCCATGGCCACGTGGAGAGAGGGGAGAGGGGAGGAGAACCCAAGAGGGGGCAAGAGAGAACCTAGGAGAGTGTGAGAATAAGAGAGGCAAGAGATGTAAGAGGTGTCAGAGAGAGAGGAGGGGCCAAGCAGCCCCTTTTATAGTAGGCCAGGCCTACCTGGCTGTTGCCAGGTAACTGTGGGGAGGGGCATACCTAGCTGTTGCCAGGTAACCGTGGGGCGGAGCTTAAACAGAATCTTCACAGTTGGCTCCACATTTCTCCCTGGCGATGGACAAGGATGTTTGCCACCGTACTGCTCTTTGGGGTTCTTTCCTGGAATCACTGGATTCTACCACATTCAACAAGGTAGAAGAAAAGTTTCAAACACTGTGTTCCATGTACATGCAACAACAAAAATGGATCCAGCACATTTATATGTCTGTATATAGACATATGTATGTATGTATGTATGTATGTAACAATAATAAAGAAAAAGAGACTATCAACACCACTTTGGGGGAATTGGAAAAAGATGGAGGGAAGATGGGGAAGTGGTATAATTCTACCTTAATTAAAACACAGTTTGTGCTCTACAAAAACAAACAAACAAAATCTTCGTTTCACACAATGGGATGGAATATGCTGACTGACTGAGGAAACAGCCCCAGGTCTTGTGGCTAATAAACAACAGAGCGGTGCAAACCCAGAGACACAGATAAAATGTGGCAGATCATTGGCACCCTCACTGCCTCCCCCACTTTGGCTGATGCAGACATGGGAATTAACAAGACCCCTCCAATAACCAGCAACAGAAAAATCCAACCACTCTGGCTTATACCAAAATTGTGAGCCTTGCTCTATATAATTTAAGAGTCCACAGATAAGAACATTAAGAAGCTGGAACGGACCAACCGACGGAGACACTGTCGTCTCTAATCTCTGTCTTTCAGCTCTACCCTCTACTTTGCTGGTTTTAATTTCAGGTTCCAGATAGAAGCATTCGGTCTGTCCAGGGCAGGAAAAAAAAAAGGCTTTGTAGTAGATGCAACAGAAATCCTAAGATTCACTGGGATCAAATCACTTAGATTATATATCCTATGTTCTCCCTGAGCCATTCAAGTTACTCAGATGACATCACTCCAACTAGCCAAGCACAGGTCTTCATCATGCAATGCGGTGAGAGAACGGTGACACCTTCAGCACAAGAGTTTGTTCTTGCCCGTGCCTGGCTTGTGTCACTTAACACTGTGCCCTTCAGTGTCACCTGCACTAGCACACTGTGGCAAATGATAGGTGTGTGTCTGTGTGTCTGTGTCTGTGTGTGTTACATCTGTATGCATTCCAATGGGCCAAAGGCTGCGGAGACCATAAGAGATCATCAGAAACCTTGGACCTGAAGTTATAGGCAGTGGTGAATGGGTACCAGGAACCAACCTCCAAGCCTCTGAAAGCACAGAAAACACTCATAACCACTGCATATCTTTCCAGTCTCAGCCTTAATCCTTTTGATGGCTGATGGAAGCATCTCATTGAACCCCACAACTACGAACAACTATCATACTTTGAAACAAAGTGAAGGTGCTGGAGATGCGCCTCAGTGGTGGAGACGTGCCTCAGTGGTGGAGACGTGCCTCAGTGGTGGAGACGTGCCTCAGTGGTGGAGACGTGCCTCAGTGGTGAAGACGTGCCTCAGTGGTGGAGACGTGCCTCAGTGGTGGAGACGTGCCTCAGTGGTGGAGACGTGCCTCAGTGGTGGAGATGTGCCTCAGTGGTGAAGAGCGTTGGCTGCTCTTCTAGAGGAGCCTGCGTTCTGTCCCTTTAATCATATGTAAAGTACAGATATAAAAATAGAAAGAACACCTATGCTTTTTAGACTGTTTCTCAACAAATCACCAATGTGTTTGTTTCTTTTGTGTGATCTTAATCAATACTTTTCAATATGGTCACTTTATTGAGATGGCTTCTGGTAGTTAGCAAGTTAGCAATAGATATATTTTTTCTTTGCTTCTTTCCCTCTATTCAGGTGTTGGAACATTCCCCAAGGTCCTAAGAAAGGGTGTGTTCATATAGACTCTTCCATACTGCATTCTAATCAATAAGCAGCAGACAAAGCCACAACAGTTCTAATTACTGCCTATAAGACTCCTGAAAAACAATCACTTTCTTGCAAAGAAACTTTTCACTTGGCAGAAAGAGAAATCAATCCTAGATTCTTACTGTCTGCGCTCTCCCCAACATATAGAATAATGCTGTGGATGGAAAGACCATGCAAGCAGCATCTCCACAAACCATGAGGACCCGGGTAGAGAGTGTGTCGATTCGGCACCTCTGGGAAATCACAAGAGGAGACTCTTCTTAATTTAATCTCCCTTTGACTCTAAATATCGATTCCGTTGCCTTTGTTCTTCAGACAGAGAGGTAAGCCACAGTCAGACCCTTGTCCCTGCTCATATCTGCAACTGTAAATCTGGTCGTGAATGCCTGAAAATAGATATTAACTAGACACCTGAGGGGTGAAGAAAAGACTAGGGACATTGGCTCCACCTATCTAAGTAAGTCATACTGATGACCAGCTTGGGATGAACTCATTGACCTTTGAAAAATCCCCATTGTCTATGCCACCAAACACCTCCCATTAAACAGGGTTTGTGACTGAATGTCAAGTGGATGAGAATGCTCAGAGCAGGAGTGGATGCTAGATGGACTTATATTAACATGACCGCTATCTCCCTATTACTTCTAATGTTTCATCTATACATAGAACTTCGTAAGGTCACTAGACCTAGATCACTCACTCTTTGTCTGTTAGAGCCGTTTGCTAAGCTTAGTGTCTTTAGAAGCTGGAGATTACAGTAGGTTTGTGAGTCACCGTTGTGTGAACCCACAGGCTCCTGAGCAGGAAGGAAACCAGTGAGAGATGAACACAGAGCCTGTTGCCCATCACGACTCACCGAGGAGCGTTGAGAAGGTCAGCTCCACTCTTGCTGTAAAGGATGCTATTTGGCATTTCGTGACTTGGTTTCCCTTTCCTCGAATGATGACAACATGCCAAAGATGGAATGTGATTGTACACACAGGCTGGAGATAACAGGGATCATCGAGATAGCAATGGCGACAGTATGACTGCAGTCAAGATGCATCTTGAGGTCCTCGCTGCTGTTGGCTTCAGGACTCTCAACTCAGCATCTACTTGTCTTGCCACCAACTGCGTCTGTGCACACCTGCACATGTGAACTTTAACAGCTGTACACAAACTTTTTAAGTCTATTCATTGGTGCCTGCTTGGGTTTTCCTCTATTTGGAAGTGTGCATTTCTCTAAATGTTTTGTTAATAACCCAACTATGTGTAATATCTCTATACCTTTTGACATTCCCGGGGATTATTTTTGCTATTAATCAAACTTTCACAGACAGCCTACTGACTAGTCTCTTATTTCACCCATCTCCCTATAACCCTTCCCCCACATCTACTTCATGTCTCCCCTACAAGTCTTTCTCTCATACTCCTGTCTATTTATTTTATTATATAACACAGTGATTTTAACCAGGGTCATCTATATGGCCATGGGTGTGGGGCAAGCCACTGAAGCTTGGGTTTAGTGGCAAATACCCAATGGAAGGCCAATGACAGAGCCAGTCTTACACGAGCCCAGTGTAACTGAGCACAACCGTAAGTTAGTTACTACAATGCTTGGTCAACGCATGTGAGGTTTTCATTTATATTTTGGGACTCCTGTTTGTTGTTTTTAATTATGGTATTGGTTTATGCATGTTAGGATAACTGCCCATGGAGGACGGAGGAGAGCATCAGATTCTCAGGGCTGGAATGAGTGGTCTGGTGGTGTGAGCCACCAGAAAGAACTCCGGTCCTCTGCAAGGGCGGCCATGAAATGCTCTTAATGGCTTAGCCATCTCCCCAGACACATGGGCATATTTAAACCAAGTGATCTGATAGACTTTTCTAACTAAGCACAGTCTCTCAAGCTAGTCCATGAGGAACCCAGTCTCCAGCACTCATGACTTGAGTTTGAATCCAGGTGTTACAGGATGCTCTACATAGACATTTGCCTCATCTCCATTGAAAATTATTTCCTTTCAGGACATGCACGTTCCAAATAGCCAGAGGACTACATATGTAAACTCCTAGATTATTGACGTCTAAAAACACTTTTTAAATGTCAAAAAGTCTTCCTAAAAGCTTTCTGACAAAAATGACAAGCAATTTTTTTTTCATAAAACAGTTAGGCCTCTAAAACAATCGGTTGTGAAATGTCAGAAGAAACCAAGAGGCGTGAGTCATGATTCCTACACCTGTTCTGAGGTAGCAGAAAGCAGCAGTGGGTGGCAATGACTCTCTCAGCCATGTGGACTCCCTCCTTCTTGGCCAATTATGCTAAAAAAAAATCCTTTGGGTTTGGAAGAAAAAAATGGCTTGGTCCTAACTCTTGAAAGCTGACAGACTGATGTACAGTGGTGCTGGATGACAAGTTCTGCTGGTTAGACAAAGAGAAATGAAAAATGTAAATAAGTTGGCTTTTTAGAAGCTGCATTAAAATCTGTGTGTGTGTGTGTGTGTGTGTGTGTGTGAGTATTTGTACATATATGCTAGTGTGGGCATGAGTGTGTTCTGGCATACATGGAAATTCAGAGGAAAATTTTGGGGGGGGTCTTTCCTCCCCCAAGGACCTAGAAATGGTGGGGAGACATGTATACGAGCATGCCCAGACTTAAACTACATCCTAGAATCCAGATCCAGGTCCTTAGGCTTGAGTAGTAAGTGCTTTACCCACTGAACCATTTCACTAGCCAGAGTTGGCCATTTTGTTTTTTATTATTTTATTACTTAATTGTGTGTGTGTGTGTGTGTGTGTGTGTGTGTGTGTGTGTGTGATTGTTAGTTTGTGCAACTGAATACAGGTACCTGGAGAGACCAAAGAGAGTGTTCCATCCCCTACAGCTGGAGTTGCAGGTGCTTATAAGCTGTGTATCGCTGGAGCTGGGAACTGAACTCAGGTTCTCTGCAGAGTCAGAGAGCACTTCTAACCACTGAGCCATCTCTCCAGTCCCCCAGAGCTGAGAGTTTCAAGCATTAATTCAGTCCTTCCAGGATTCCTGATAGCTTGGCATATGGTCTATTTTATGACGATTGTCCATAACATTTAGCATACGTTTAGATTCCTAGGTCTTCCCTAGGAAGACCATCCACAGTGAGCTGGGCACTCCCACATTAATCATTAAATCAAAACCGCAGTCTACAGGGTCCTGAAATCTGCATTCTTCTAAAGCATCCCAGGTCACACTTTTGCACAGGGAATTGTGTTCACTGTGTTTATGTACAGCCTGGAGTCCAGTTGGACTGGCTAGAGGGAGGCTTCATGCACACACTCAAGCCATCTCTAATCAGCCAAGTACAAAGATAAGTCAGGCGCCTGTAAGATAACTCAGTGGATAAAAGCACTCAGGACATGAAGTTAAGCCCAGCAGCCCAAAAGGTGGGATTGGAGAACTGATCCTTGCACAGCAGCCTCTGATCTCCACATGGGTATCATGGTGAGAGTACATGCACAAGTGTGCACATACACATGTGTGCACAAGCACGCATGCGTGCACAAGCACACACACACACACACACACACACACACACTTAAAAAGATAGGTCATTGCTGGGTAGGGCTTTAACCCAAAGGGATTCAGTTCTTCTCAGCACTGCTCTCCTTACATGTGAGCCCACAGGATTCAACCTGCAAAGAACGTTCAGGGGGAAACTGTTGACACCTTTGATTGACAGTATCATTGCCTCTTCAGCAGAAACTCTCTTCTTACTCTTTGTGTATACAGAAGTTGTCTTCAGAACATTCTGCCATCTAGAGAATGGGAAATTACAATTCCAGGCAGAATATGATGACACACAATTGTAAAGCATGAACTCAAGGCTTGTGTAGGCTATGTTGTGAGATCCATTCAAAAAAAAATTTAAAAACAGAAGGAAAATAAAACTCTGGAGTCAACTTCAGTTATCCAATTAAGTTATTAACAAGCATGATAAAAGCCCTTTGCCAAAACAGAGACATGTGGACTCACAGAGAACACACATAGGCCACATAGACTCTAACACAC
The DNA here is from genome assembly GCA_036184795.1 of Tokudaia tokunoshimensis. Lineage (NCBI taxonomy): Eukaryota > Metazoa > Chordata > Mammalia > Rodentia > Muridae > Tokudaia > Tokudaia tokunoshimensis. The sequence continues at coordinate 146,064,231 of BTHU01000004.1, forward strand.
GTAGACACTGTCTTGGTTGGCTTTCTATTGCTGCGATAACACACCATTTGAGGAGGGCAAGTTTATTTTAGCTTACACTCCTATGCCATAGTCCATCAGTCATGGAAGTCAGGACAGGAACTTAGACAGGGCAAGAACCTGGAGACAAGGGCTGATACAGAAGCCATGGAGAAGTGCTGTGTGCTGACTTGCTCCTTATGACTTAATCAGCAGGTTTCCTTAAAGCACTCAGGGCCACCAATGGAAGGGTGGTACCATCCAAAGTGAGCTGGGCACTCCCACATTAATCATTCATCAAGAAAACACACTGCAGACTTGCCCACAGGACAATCTGGTAAGGACGTTTTCTTAGTTAAGGTTCTCTTTCCCCCAAAAAAGACTCTATCCTGTATTAAAGTGACATTAAAAACTAGCCAGCAAGGACACACACCACACATACATACAAACACACAGAGATACAAACAATGCAGAAACATACACATACACATCATACACATAGATGCAGAAAAAAATGCAAGGACACACACACACACACACACACACACACACACACACACACACACACCCCTGAGATACATACTCGTAAGATTTTCATATGCATGCATAATATGTCTGTATGTGTGCATATACAATAAAACAATTTCCTATGCTTTATTTTTGAACTTCTTCCCACCTTATCAGCTATTCTGTAGGGGTCCATGGGCAGAAACAGATGTCTCCCTCACAATGACATTAACAGATAGGAGGCCTTTCTGCATTCTTGCCAGTGACAAACAGTAGTGTTTGCTCCTCCTGAGATAGAATATAAAATGCCCTTTACTCTCAATTAATTAAAAACAAAATCCACCAATTCTTTCAAGTTGCCAGACTAGCACAGGTAGAAATATTAAATTACGTCTTTGCTCTGTGATATTTTAAAAGATTTAATAAAGATTACATATGCAAGCAGGGTCTTCCCCCATTCATAGACAGGCCAAGAGACCCTATGTCTGTAACTCTGTAGGTATAGCACACACGCTCCAAAGGGTGAATGGCAGGGACAGACTCTGCAGTCACAGCACCTTCTTACCTCTGTTGTTACATGTGTCATGTAGGAGAGGATTGAGGGTTTTTTTTAAGCAGTTAACTGTGTCTCCTGAGCTATAATCACAAACAGGCCTGGGAGCCATTCAGTCCTTAAAACAGCCCTGTAAGGTAGACAACAGAAAAATTAAGGTGGTAGCAGGTTGGTCTGAATCCACCCTATCATTTCACCCCAGAGATGGCAACCCCAAGGCCATGCCTGGTCTGGCAACACCCTTCCCTGTGTCCGCAAGCAAACCCTGACGGCATTTATTCTTTGTATAACGGTCTATGCATTTGGCTGACTATGGCCTTAGGCAGCCCAAGTCAGAGGACAAACTCATCTGTTAATCATCTGGCATAGCCCACTTTGCTCCATGAGGAAGGGTCTCTCATTAATGGGAGCACTGCAAAGATACTAGGCAAACTAGTCAGAAAGCCCTAGGCGTCTGCCTCTTTCTGCTTTCCTAATAGCAGCATTACAAGGGTGCATGTGACACCATTCCCAGCCTCTCTACCCATGTGGGTTCTGAGGCTCAAGTTACAACCTCACACTTAAAAGGCAAGCACCTCACCTGATCCACCACACCACACCACATTCATTTAAATGTTGTCTATGGCTCCTCTTTCCTGTAATATCAGATGTGGGCCGTTTCTACAGAAGACTCACAGTCCCCAGCAGCATAGCTATCGTTTATCTTTTCAGGGATAAAGCCAAGCTTGCTGGCCATTGCTCTGACCAAGTTATCCTCTTCCCCTCATGTCAGATCAGGTACACACACCACCCCCTACCGTACCCAACCCTTCCTGTGTCTTCAGGTGAGAATTCCTACACATCCTTACTTCAATGTCCTTTTTCGGAGGCTCTGCTGATAACCCACCTTTCCAATGCTTTTCTATGCTGGCTTTTCCATGTGTCTTTGCATTTTTCGGCATTAAGAATGGAGGCCAATGTATGTGAATATTCATCCAGGCCAAGGTACACAGTAGATGTTCAAGAAACGGACAAGATCCCTTCAAGCCCGATTGAGATTCCTTGTAGCAGAGACAGTCTTCCTAATTCCTTCCCCAAACTACATAATTGAAACGAACAAAAGTATCTTATTCAGAACCACCAGGACATACATACAAAGAACAATATAGAGTTAAAAATAGGTTTATAGGGGCAGGAACAGAGAAGCAATGAGGTGTTGATTGAAGCCCAATTCTTTCAGAACAAATAGAAGCAAACTTTGGATAAAGCTTCACTTCAGTTGTTGGTTTAACTGGAACTCCAGAGAGTTTGCCCATAGATTCACAGCCACGTTGAGTAAGGTTAAATTGCAAACCAACCCTCGAAGTCTGCTTAATTAAGAAGACTAACAACCTTACCAGCTATGGGGAAAGGCAGGCATTCTGGGCAGAAGGGAACTTGCTAAGTTCTTTTTCTGGGTGAGGAGATCCGACAGCACATACATTTTTAGAAGTAGGTCAAAAGCAAGTCTTACTTTGGTCAGCCTCGCCTCCTCTCAGTGGCTCATTAGTTCTTTCTGGGCCTCCATTAGTGCATTATTTCATCTATCAGATAAGACCTCAAGGATTTGCATGTTTAATAGAGTACTTAAGGTAAGCACATATCTACTGTAGGTTGGCAGTAGCCCCAAGGAAGGGGATGGGATTAAAAACAATGGGTTGCAAGATACCACACAGTAGAAAAGTTCAAAGGGCAGGAACAGAGTCAGACCACAGAACAGGGCTAACCAGTGCACATGTGTGCCCAGGTGTGTCTGAGCATGCATGCATGTCCAGGTGTGCTAGAAATACATATTTGGTTAATGACCCAGTATAAACATTACCTAGCATAGGTGCAGTTTTCCCCAGCGCTTCTACCCAGCAACATACTCAATGTGGTAATCTTAGACACTGGCCCTGTTCTTTTTGCAGCTATATGATATTCCATGATAACATGGACACCCTTGAGTTCTCTGAACACTGCAAGACTATTACAATAACCTTGACGCCTCGTGGCTTCAGAGGCTCTGATTATCAGTATTGGCTTTGCTGTTTGTCACCTGTCATGAGGAAGCACAACAGACAAGAGAGACAGCAGTGTCAGAATTCAGACACCCTTGAGAGACAGGAACACAGTAACCCATTTCCAGAAAACATTTTGTCCTCCACACACCACCTCCCATCAGGGCCGTCAGGCGAGGACCAAGCATTAGGCACATCAATCCTTTACGAATGCATCCCAGATTCAAGGTCTATGCAATGGCATCTTTAAACCTGTCTGTATCACATAGAAAGATCTAGACATCCAGTGACTCACAGACACCCCAGACACACATCAGGAGAGCCAGCCCATGAAAACCATTCCCTATGTATACTTCCTCCTGTTTGGGTAGCACGGTTTTAAATACAGATATCACCAACAGAAACAATAAGCTGTGCAACAATTTCTCATTCACAACAGTTCCAGATTGCTTATGCTGTTTTCAAAGGAAAGTGAGATTGGTTCAATTGGGCAAAAAGGAAAAGGAAAAAGAAAAGAAAGGAAAAATATCAAAGAATATCTTGATGATAGGACACAAAGCCAAATGCCTGCAACTGGGATAACCTTGACCTGTAGGATCCCCTCTGGCCTTTCAGAGTTGGGAGCATGTCTCATTTCATAGTTAATCACAGCATTGTCATGTAAACATGAGTTGTTTGCTCATGTAGACCTTTGGTTCCTATGAGTTGTTAGGGAACTGTAAAAACCAAGCTAGGGTGCAAAGTCTTTAAGATCAAGCCTCAAGTGATTGTTCTTGGGAATTAGGTGATTAAATAATGCATGCATCCACCCACAGGCACAGGGAACATTGGGTTTGATCTTGGGAACTCACAGAGTGAGTGTGTCATGACACCTGATAGAGGGCATGCTTTTCCACAAAATTGATCCAATAAATAATGCACAGGCGATTTCATTTGGACACATGTGTGCTTGCACATTTTCTTTTAATTTAACAAAATCTTTTTATTTCAAGGTAGTTTTATGTCAGGGAGAGAGAGAGAGAGAGAGAGAGAGAGAGAGAGAGAGAGAGAGAGAGAGAGAGAGAGAGAGAGACTTGAGAAGCTGCATATGGAAGTCTGAGGTGACACAGGACCCTACAGGCTGTGAGCAGGGTATAGTTAGCTCTCTTTAACAGGACAACAGAACCATTTACCAGGTTTACGTCTGAGTGGTTCCTATGAGAGATCAGAGGTGAACCAAGGAGCTTAAAGGCATTTCAGGCAAGTGACATTTTCTAGAAAGCATAACTAGAAGAACACCGGATCCTTGTGCATGACGGGGACATACTCAGATGTGTATGTATGTGTTTTAGTTTGAGTGCGTTAGTTGAGGAGAGGGAGAGCAGTATGTGTCTGTCATGTGTGGGTGAAGCACATCCACACAGAAGCCAAAGGAGGGAGACAGGAGTCCTGCCCTAACCCTCTCGACTATAGTCCCTATAGCGTCTTGCTCTGAAGGCAGAGCTAAACCACTAATCAGCTTTCCACCATCATCCTCCTGCCTCAGCTCTCAACAGTGCTGGGTTATAGGCACATGTGGCCATGCTCGGCTTTTAAACGCATGCCAGGATCCAAACCTGGGTCCTTATGTTTATACAGCAGATGCTCTTGCCAGTGAGTCATGCCTCAGGCCCCATAATTAGAGGTTTACATGCATTTTACATAGCATGTTTATCATTACAAAAAACACAAACCCAATCCCTGGTGACAAAAACAGAGGTAAGTATCAACCCTAAAGATAATTAGTAAATGTCTGTTCCTAGAGGCTAAAGACAAAAATAGCAAAGGCTTCTGAATGACTTGAACCAATAGGAGCAACTAGAAAGGAACTGTCAGGAACCGGTGTCACACCCTGGGGAGGTGAACGGTAGGGACCACTGAGGTGTGAGTGAAACAAGACCCAGAAAACATGGCTTTCTCCAGAGGGACAGGGACAGGAGCTGCAACCTGGAGATGCCCAGCAGGGTAGGAGTCACGGAAACGAAGAGCCTTGTTCCCGAATTCTCTGGTTTCCTGTCTTACCTTGCTGGTGGCATCCAACAATGAACTATGACAAGGCCTGGTTATTCAGAACACCTTTACTAGTGTTCTGAGACACAGAGCAAAAAAGGGGTGGGTATATCTGGACAAGGGTGTGGGGGTAGAAGATTCTTAGAACAATTCTATAACCAACTGGACTATCTCACTGTGTCCCTCCTGTGGCTGGTGTACCAGAAGCTGTGATAAAATACCCTGGTAGAAGAAAAGCAAGGCATAAATGGTTTGGCTTTGCTCACAGTTACAGACTCCAGAAATCCTAACAGCTGGAGCCTGAGGGAACTGGTCATTCCCCCTCAGTCAAGGGGTTTGCAACCACACAGGAAAAACAATATCAACCAACCAGACCCCCCAGAGTGCCCAAGGACTAAACCACCAACCAAAGTGTACACATGGAGGGACCCATGGCCCCAGTTGCCTATGTACCAGAGGATGGCCTTATCTGGCATCAGTTCGAGGAGAAGTCCTTGGTCCAGTGAAGGCTTGATGCCCCAGTGTAGGGGAATGCCAGGGTGGGGAGGCAGGAGTGGTGGGTGGGTGGGTGGGGGAGCACCCTCATAGAAGCAGGGGGAAGGGGGATGGGATTAGGGGTTTGCAGAGGGGAAATCTGGAAAGGGGTTAACATTTGAAATGTAAATAAATAAAATAATCAATAGAAGAAGAAGAAGAAGAAGAAGAAGAAGAAGAAGAAGAAGAAGAAGAAGAAGAGGAGGAGGAGGAGGAGGAGGAGGAGGAGGAGGAGGAGGAGGAGGAGGAGGAGGAGGAAGCGAAGAGGTGAGAACACACAGTACTTAGCATCCTCTCTCTGCTAGTCAAGTCTATGATTTCAGGACCTCGGACAGGGAATGGCATCCTGTGCAGTGAGTGGGTTTTCCAGTTACATTACATTAATGTGACCATAATGACGCTCTGCTCTCACAGGTACATCCAGAAAAGCATCTCTCAAGTGAGCCTACATTCTTATGAGTTGACACTTAAGACCAACCACCACAGTCACCACAGTCATAACGAAGCTGTGAAGGGCAGTGAAGAGGAGAGAGTCTCTTTCCAGGGCAATCAGTAAGGCTCATTCTTCCCCCCAAGGACCCTTGAAGCCATCACACCATCCTCACAGAGGAATCCAATGCTAGGGACCCTGTCACAAAACTGTCTAGGTGCAACAAGACCACAAAAATCTTACAAACATGCGATTTGTTCCAAACAGCATGAGTATTCGTCCTGCACAAACCACAAGGAAAAACAGTTAATTATGGATGACTTTGAATAATTCAGTCCATACGTGTAGGATGCAAATGCTTTTTATAGGTAGATGCAGAATCTAACTTTGTTTCATGTCCACGGGTTATTTGCAAATCAGACTCATAAGTCATACCCAAAACAAATTCAAAATGCTGACGAATAGAACTAAATCACACACCATTGCCCATAGTTCTGACAAGAAGGCAGTATATTCTGAAGCATGCAACAAATGGCGAAATCTAATCTTCCAACTGTTGGGATTTAGAAGAAAATATTTTCTACGGAATGGTGTGAACCACAAAAAACAACACAGACGGTACTGAGTCATTACGGCACAGTGAGACTGGTAGCGTTGTGTGTGCCGGGTGGTGTGAGGCCACAGATTTGGTTCAAGGAAAACTCAGAATCATAAAGATTTTTCTTACCCAAAACAGAATAAAACAGTGGGTACATAGGGCATCTCACATAAAAATATAAACGAGAGCCCAAACAGGACCAAGGGAAGCAGAATGAGACACTTGAGAGACCTAAAAGCATAAATTAATTTACCAAAAAGGTAAAATTGATAAGTGCACATAATAATTAAGAAGATAAAGACAGTTAATGCATATGGAGGCACAAACTGATATGCTGGAAAATTAAAAAGACAGAATTGATAAATGCATAAAATAATTGGCTGTTTGAATAAAACAAACCATTTTATTTATTAATAGAAAAAGAAGAATGCATTAGTATACTGACTTTTGAATGTGGAAAAAATATAGCTGGTTAAAAATCTCAAAGGAACATTTGCTCAAACATATGCTAATCAATCTAAGGCTAGAATAGACCATTTCCTATCAACACAAAGCACTCAATTGCAAACGGACTCCACCGGACGATAGAAGTCTTAAATGGAGCCAAGCCAAGAAAGAGATGGAGAAAGCTGTCAAAGATACACTTCTCAATAGAGTCCCAGATAATTTCATGCATGAATTCACTCAGAACTTCTAGAAACAGATAATTGATGATCTTTTCAAATTGCCCTAAAGCATGAAGTTACAATGGACGCTTCCTAAAACTTTTTTTAAAACCCCAGTAGCCAAAATATGTAGGGTAGACAGGGAGAGCGCAGAAGCCAGGGACCATAAGACACTCCATGACAAGTGATTTAGAAATCACAAAATATCAGCAAATGAGATCCACAGCGCATTGAAACAAAAACAATTCACTGGACTAAATGGGCTTTAGTCTAGATTCCAGAACAATATAATATTAAGAAAATATCACACTAATTTGGCATATAAGTAAATAGAAAATGAAGTAATAAAATGATAGAATTTTGACAACAAAGGCCAAAGACTTACATCATGGGCCCCATGGTGTAGTTTATATATGTTAATATATGAATGCTATGATACATCTTACTAATTATAAAGTAGGTCTGGCTACCAACATTGTTAGCAGGGCACACATAAATACTGTTCTCAGTCACTGAATGACTAAATCACAGTGAGTTGTTTTTGTGTTGTGAGCTTTTAATTTGATCAAAAAAAAGAAAGAAAGAAAAAAAAAGAAACAGAAAAAGAAAAAGGAAAAGAAAAAGAAAAGCATACTTAATACTTTCTGTAAGACAGAAAACAAAAGTCTGAAATAAACCAATGTGGAACTCTGAACTTTGAAAACACAAATGCACAGAGCCTGGTCAGACATCATCTCTGTGACCCTGACCAACAATAAAATCTGTATAATTCTCAGGGTTTTGTTAAAGAAGTGTGGGGGTGATAAGTTCAACTTTTTTAGGTTACCTTAATGACCATAAGTAATAAGGGCATAGTCTCAGTACAAAGTAGGCACTCAAAAGATAATGTCTTTCGTGTCCTGGTGGCTAGTTGCCATAGAACAATTTATACCATTGCATTTGAGTCTGAACTTAGGAAAGAACGTGTGTTTTTAAAAAGACCTCGGCCTACTTTGCTATGTCTCTTTATGACCAAAACAGAGTAAGTTGAAAACAATTTCCCACTGTAAAGTTATTCTTATTTGGTAAAACAAAATCCGTAATATAGGACCCAAGGTGCTGTTAGTCTCTCTGACGCATCCTTCCATGTATGGAACATGCTTAGAATTGTAACCTTGAAATGCATCTTGTATTCATGACATGCAAGATTGTGGAAAAAATATGTATACATGTTCATACTGGAGGTGTCTACACATTCTCAGGATCCACAGAGCTGAGCTTTTGGCCCGTGTGGACATGGCTCAGGAGACTGTATCAGAGCCAATTAGTCCTTCCCACTGTGTCTTCAGCTAAGTCAGTGGGGGTTTAGTGTTTTTTGGTTGTCCTAGGTATGTCGTATAAGAATAGTCAGAGGTTAACAGACAGGGCTGAGCCCCGAGGGGGAACACGTTCACCAATGTGCCTGTATCACAGGGAGTGGGTGAAGGCTGGCACTGGGCCTCTTAATTTGACTGAAGTAGACAAGCTAACTGTAGGTTTGAGGTTCCTCGGTGACAGATAACCAAAATGAGAACCGTTGTCTCACATGAACTTGGTCAAATCAACACTTGAATTCACCAGTGACATTCATCACACAATTTCCAGAATTCCAGTTTCCACTCAGCTCCTAAAAACTGGGGTTCCCCCACTAGCCCAAGGAAGCTTAGAGTTTTCAGAGTTGCCCACGGTAAAGTTGGCTGCAGTTAAACAGAAGGTTATTGTCTAAAAGCCCATTATCATCCTTGTTTGGCTGCCTAATTTCCTTCCATTAATATGTTCTTAAGGTACTTGCAAATTCCTTCTTCCAAGCTAATTTAGGAAGCACATTTAACCCAGAGCAGGCCATCGTAAAAACTCCATTCTAATCCCGGTCCTTCATTATTTCTCTAATAAATAGTGTAATTGGTAGGTGCTGAGGCCACTGCAGTTCAGTCTTTAGGCAAACCTTACATATTGAAGGCATTGAGACTTCTCTGGTGCCTGGTGGCTTTATCTTGGAAGGAACCACTGAGAAAGTTTCAAGTGGTAAGTTCCCTTTTCCTTCCCTCTGCCCAATTTCCTCATTTGAAAACTGAACACGTACTGGGTCATGTCCTGAACAATCAAACATAATTGCCGGAACCTTAACAAATAAATCAAGGAGTCTGTCACATCCTGTTTCCCTAAGTTTGCTGTTGTGGCTACTTTTATTAAATCACTTAATATGCATGTGCTCCATAAGAGACGGATAAGACATGTGCAAGCCGTTCGCTGTACCCAGGGTGTCATTTGGAGAATCGGCCGCAATTAAATCTAATTGCCCTCCCTTTCAACTACAGAAGCATGAAAAAGTCCCATAAACTTTGTTTTAATTGTAAGTCAATTACATTGTCAAATCACTGGAAAAATATTAAATGAGATTGACAGAGACATCATCCATGCTTTGTGGGCCTTCGGAGTTACCAGGCGCAGTTTATTTCTTTTGTGCACATTCAAGCTGGAGTTGGTTGTTCTTACTGCTGTGACAAGATATCTGAAAAAAAAAACACATTCAGGAAGGAAACATTTATTTTGGCATGCTGTTGGTAACTTAAGTCCCTCCATGGTGGGCCAGTCATGGTGGTAGGAGTGTAGGCAATGGGTTGAATTGTGTCTTCTGCCAGGAAGCAGAGAAGAATGGATGATGGATGGATGGATGGATGATGGGTGAATGGATGGATGGGTGGGTGGGTGGGTGGGTGGATGGATGGATGGATAGATGGATGGATGGATGGGTGGATTAGATGGATTGGATGGAGAGATGGATGGATGGATGGATGGATGGATGGGTGGATTAGATGGATTGGATGGAGAGATGGATGAATGGAATAATGGATCAATAGATGGATGGATGAATTGGATATATGGATGAATTGGATATATGGATGGATAGATGAGTAAATGGATTGGATATATGGATGGATGGATTGGATGGACAAACGTATGGACAGATGGATGCCTGGATGAATGGATTTATAGATGGATAGATGGATGGATGAATTGGATATTATGGATTGAAGGATGAGTGGATGGATGGGTGGGCAGGTGGGTAGATTTGATGGATTAGATGGAAGGATAGATGGATAGGTGGATAAATAAATGAATGGATGGATGGATGGATGGATGGATGGATGGATGGATGGATGGATGGAGGTGCTCAGCTATCTTTATTTATTTGTTTCAGAACCCCATCCTATGGGAGTGTGCCATTCATATTTAAGGTGACTTTTCTCATCTCAATTAATCTAATCAAGGGTCTTTCCTACAAACATTCCCAGAGGTTGGTTTCGAGACTAACCATCCAAAAACTCAATCTAAAGTACCCCTCTCCTATATATTTGAACTAACACCAGTTTCCAATGGAAGTACAATGAAGTGTTGAAAGACATCACTTGTCAACAGGAGAGAAGATGACATACTACTGCATCCCCACTACCCAAGGCAAGGATCAGAGGCTGTCTTGGTCTCACATAACCATCTTGCTTGATAATACAGCCAGAAATTACAGAGATGGACTTTTCACTTTTGTTCTTCAATTTCCCCTTGGTTCACAAAATAGCTTACATAAAAATCCTAAGGATGTGTGATTCTGTGCTTAGGCAGTTCTGTGTAAACATTACCCAAAGAACCAAGGGAGAGTCGAGTGATGCTGCCCCCTCGACACTGCCCCCTTGATCAGTCGAAGATGACTGGGAACTGAAAAGAAAAATATTCCTTTGACTAAAATATATTTTGGGGGACCTCAGATAGTGAGCTTCATCTTCTTCCCAGGCACTTCCAAGTATCTGGTGTATTTTTGTAGATTAAATGAAGTACGCTTCTAGAAACAATCCAGATTTGTCATGAAAGTACTATGGGACAATTTTTGGTGTATTCCACACTTTTTTTTTTCTTTTCTGTTTTTAGAACTCACATAAAGAATTCTTATCTGTTCTTTGCATCAAAAATACTTATAATTTCTCTGTGAAATATTTTCAATTTTATTTCTAAATCTTGGGATTTGGATACCAAATCATGCCCCCCCCTTATTTTATTTAAGAGAATACCAATATTCTGGACAAGTAAATGTTTAAGGAATTTGTGTATGTGTGCTTTTTCAAGGACTATTGTGGGCATCTGGAGAGATGTCTCAGTGGTTAAGAGTACTTGCTACTCTTACAGAAGACATGGATTTGGTTCCTAGCACCCAAAGACTCTCTAGATACAAGGAAGCTGTTGCCAGGCATGGTGTGCACAAGCAAAAGGAGAAAGATCCACTCCTTGCACCGAGAACAAAATCTAATTAGAAGTTTCTTGAAATGACAAGAAATACATGCAATATTTTTTCTTCTAATGTATCTGATTTATCATGTTTTTAATAACAACAAAGTAAGAACAAGTTTATCTTTGGGATTCCCAGTTACCCATTAATGCCAAAGTTTAATCTTTGAGGGTTGTATGGAGTCCTAAAATAATAATATTCTCTCTTTCCAGGCTTTTAAGCAAAGATGTAATGATCTCTCAACGAGAGATTGAAACAAACGAGTCCCACTGCACAGAGACACACGGGCTTTACCCTTACAGGGAGCCAAGCCTAAGCCGCAGTCGAGAGTAGACTACCTTCAGTGTTAATGTAGCTAGGAAGGTTAATGAGGGAGCGCTCAGTGGGTGAGAACACTCGGTGCCCTTGCAGAAAACAAGGGTTCTGTTTCCAGCATCTATGTTGGGTGGCTCACAATTGCCTGTGATGCTAGCTCTAGAATATCTATGTTCCCTTCTGGTCTCTATGGAACAAATCTGTACCTGTTTTCACACAGAGAAAAAGAAAAGGAGGAGGAGGAGGAGGAAGAGGAGGAGGGGAAGGAGGAAGAGGAGGAAAAGGAGGAGGAAGAGGAAAAGGAGGATGCAGAGGAGGAGGATGGGAAGGAAGAGGGAGAAGAGAAGGAGGGGAGGGAGGGGGAGGCAGAGGAAGGGAAGGGGAAGAGGAGAAGAAGAATAACAACAACAACAACAACAACAAGAAATAAATCTTAAGATTTGGAAATGTAGTTTTCTTGCTGTTGCTGTGATAAAAGACAATGGCTAGAAACAATTTAAGGAGGGACAAATTTTTTGACTTACACTTCCAGGTCACAATCTATCACTGAGGGATATAAAGGCAAAAAAACAAGACAGACACTTGCTTTGTTCCTCCATAGAGGAACACAGCTTACTGGCTCACTGATTTATATTCGATTTGTTTGCTTATATGTCCCAGGCCCACTTGCCTAGAGACGGTGCTGCCCACAGTGGGCTGAATACGCCCACAATAAGCACCAACCCAACAGTCTCCCACAGACATTGTCACGGACCAATCTGATTTAGGAAATCCTTCAATTGAGGTTCTCTTCTACCATGTGACTCTAGATTGTGTACGGTTGACAATAAATCTAACTAGGGTAATAGGATGTTATGCCAACACCAGGTGGTGAGTTATTTAACCGATCTGGAATGCATTTTATTAAATATTTTCTAGGGTATTTGAGTGATAAGTACCTATCTTTCCAATTCCAGGAGTAAATGGTATTATCAATAAAAGAAAGAAGCAGAATATGCTTCTTTTGAGAAGGCTATTGTTACCTTTAAAGAAAAATCTTCATTGTTAAATTAGCGTCATTTGTTTCATAAAAGGGTGGGACGAGATGTATCAGCTCCAGAGAGTTGATAATGCTCCTTAGCACTGATCTGAAAATGAAAACAATAAACGGCAGCAATGACCATGAGGTCAGAGGAGCATGCGCAGAGCTGCCTCCAAAGACCTGAAATGACTGTGAACCCAGAGGAGCATGCGCAGAGCTGCCTCCAAAGACCTGCAATGACTGTGAGCTCAGAGGAGCATGCGCAGAGCTGCCTCCCAAGGCCTTCAGTTCATGTGCATCATTTGAAACACGACGCTCTGAATTCTCCATCCGTAACTCAAGTTCCTCTCTACAAATGTGCTCGTGGTACCCAGGATAGAGGATCTCCATTTAACGTCACTCATCCGGTTTTTCAGTTTGGAATGAGCTGTGTCTACTAAATCAGGACAAGGATCAGACAATGTTTTTAAGAGAAGAAAACCAGAAAAGAAATAAAGACACTGGTCTATGGGTGGCTGCAGACAAGGCTCTTTCAGGTAGACAGTGAGGTTGAAACCACGTTTTCACATTCCTAAAACGCCATTGCTTTTCCCACACACTACCTGCCCCTTCATTGATGGTATAAAAACAACAGAGTCGATATAATAGCTACAGGTCGAGGTGGGAAATAAACCTGGACCGGTAACTTCTAAGTCCCTCCCCTCCCAGCGTCTGAAGCTAGTAGAATGTTTGCACAGGTGTGATGTTATTGGGTACATATCCAGCCCTGATCCCTGTTTCCTAGCATTCAGATGTTGAAATCCTTGAAAAGGATGTGTTTGGTTGTTGGTGAGGTCACTAGAGGCTACCAGCTCCAAGTTGGCTCCAACACGGGATCTGATCCCAAGGAAGACTGAGGTATAGGTAGGTGGTGGAACTTCCAGCTCTGTCTTCTATCTCCAGTGGGGATGAGAAGAACTGGATGCTAATAGTCAACACTGGGTACCTCACAGCAATCTGTCTTCCACTGGACCCTCTATGATTTTTGGAAGGTGAAACAAACACCCTGTTCATATTTCTCTTCCCTAACTCACTCATAACTCCGTTTCTATATCGAGATCCTCGGCCCTGATGTTTCCATTGTTGGGAAAGCCATTTCCAATGATACCTATTTCTTTTTCTTCATTTAAATAATGTCTTCACAGACCATCCAGTCTCAGGCAGTACACTCCAAACACAGTAACTCTGAAGTGCCATGGTCTCTTTCATATTACTACTTAATAGTCAAATTAATCAGCGATATTAACAATATTTATTTCTCTTCCAACAATATTAACTTTCAGTGACCTATGAAGTAATAAATATTGACAGAATAAAGGCCTAAATATTTCCCACTTCGCATCTGTAACCATTGCATTGTCGTTTTGTATCTCATCCCAGATTAGATCTAGTCCTTCCCCCCTTTCCTTTGTCTTAGCAAAGGATGCAGAAGAAGTCATGGTGGGTCCGTGCTGACTCATCACCATCTCCTATCTTGAAGCTCTGCCTTTACAAAGATCAAAATACCCAGGGAGAGGAGAAGGAAGAAACACAGAGAAGAAAAGACCACTGAGCCTGTCTTGGATCAGTCAACAGGCAAACCAACCCCATCCAAAACTCGCAGAGTGCCTACCCCATCTGCAGCTGACTGGGAGTTCTGAGAGAGCCCAGATGGAGGCATCAGGCAGCCCAGGTGTCCTACCAACCCACAAGCCAGAATCAAGCCTGCTTTCCCATACAGCTTTAGATTTGCAGATAATACACGGCATTAATTCATTAATAGGCAACAGATTCACCACTCTATTTGAAGCCCCTAGAGTGATGCTTGAAATGGAAATAAAAAGATGAACAAAAATATCTGTTGGATGTGAGGAAGGACTAAGACAAAACAAAGCAGTGAGCTGCAAAATGCCTTCTTGAGGCACTAGCCCAATTACATTTTCCCTACTTGGGCTAGAACTAAACTAAATGATACAATAAGTTTGCTCAGGCAATTAATTTAGTTCTTCTGGGCATCCACACCAATTACTGGAAAAGGCAAAACCAACATTAGAACAGACATCACTACTAAATAAAAGGTATTCAAATATTTATATCCTTTCTCTCTCTCTCTTTCTCTCTCTGCAGTCTATAAATACACAAGCCTAGACAAGCTTTTATGTGGGCTGACTCCGGCTGCAGGGAGAAGACAAGTGTTTCCAGTCTCCCTTTGAGCTGCAGCTTGGGTAGAATGGAGATGCCCCGTTCAGTTTCTGTCTAATCAATTACTGGAATGCCGATGGGAAGAAAATACGTCTTGGAAACTTTGACCAGATCGGTTTAGTTTTTCCATTTTCACAGCAGGAGAAGCTAGCTTGGGTTTTTTTTGTTTTTACAGATAATCTTTCTGAAAGTGATCACAGTAACTAGCTAAGTCTAAATAATGCTAAGAACATTCAGATGCTTTCTTTAAAGGACCCAGGGCTGCACAGATCTCTGCCTTCACAATGCAACATCCATTTGATGCCTGGCTTCATTTTCTCCTGGCCCTTGCAAAGAAACTGAATATTCTGCATATTGTCCCTGAATGAATGCACTGAGTCACAGAAAATGTGCCTACGTTTGAACTGGATGACTGAAGTGACTGTTTACATTCTCTTTGTTACTTTTGAAAAAAAATCAATAAAATTAAAGAAACAGAATTAATAGAACACTAAAAATAAAGGGACGCATTATTGAAGAGATCGTGGGGAGTTTGTGTGTGTACAACAGTCTTCACAGGCCCAGAGTTTATTTCTTCACACGTTCTTCCTCTCCTTACATCCCCCCGCATGTAGTCTTACCTCCTCGTTTCAAGCTTGTATCCCTCTGTGTGTGCCTGACCCCCTTTTCCTCATTTCTTCTTCTCCCACATTCTCTTTCTTGATGCTTCCACACCTTTATCTCCTTCCCTCATTTCTTTTCCTCTTCTTCCTCCTCTTACTCCCCTCTTCCTCCTCTCCCTCTTCCTCCTCTCCCTCTTCCTCCTCTCCTCCCCCCTCCTTTCCCTCCTTTCCATCCTCTTCCTCTCCCTCCTCCTTTTTCATTCTTCCATTCTCTCTATTGCCCTCATTCTCTTTTCCTCCTCCTCTTCCTCCTCCTTTTTCTCCTTCTTTCTCCTCCTCTCCCTCCTCTTCTTCCTCATCCTCTTCCTCATCTTCCTCTTCCCCTTCCTCCTTTCTCCTCTTCTTCCTCCTCCTCTTCTTCCTCATCCTCTTCTTCTTCTTCCTCATCCTCTTCTTCCTCTTCCTCATCCTCTACCTCCTCATCTTCTTCCCCCTCTTCTTCCTCCCCCTCATCCTCTGCCTCCTCCTTTATCCTTCTTCTTTTCTCTCTATTGAGCTCATTCTCTCTCTCTCCTCCAGTTCATTATCTCTTTGGTCCCACACCAGGCATCCCTGAAACCTTTAGGAACAGAAGACCATTTTTAAGCACTTCACCTTTCACATTGCCCAGCAGGAACCATCTATTATTAATTTTTCTTTTTCTAATTTACATTATTCAGTGGGTAGTTATAGTTAAACATAATTTAACATAAATAAAATAAATAGAATAATAGGAATACAGCTTCCCCAAGTGTTTCTAAAAGTAAGCACTCTAGCAGACAGTGAAGCGACACCACAGTGAGCCACATAAGGAATTTGTAGGTCCCTTCAAATCTAAATGCTAAACTATGAAAATAAGTGATGTTTGTTATTTAAAAAAAAACATAAAGGCTCCAAAAATGCAATGATAATTTCACTTACTAAGTAGCTGTGAAAGATTCTTCAGCAATGGAAAAACACACATTGGAGAAGAAGAAAGATTAATGAATAAACATTACCCCCTTGGTAATAATAATTACATGAACATATAAAACATTCTTGTATGGATATGTATGTCAGATAATTCCCTTTGGGGGAAAAATATGTTCCAGTTATAAGATCTGAATTAGAGAAATGTAATAACCTTTCACTGTTATCCATTTAGTGGCTGATGAAAGCTTGAACCCCATCCTGTTGCACTGCATTTTTAATGGGGTTCCATCAGTAGGGCAACTATGTTTTCTGCAAGAACCCTGGTCTATCTAACAAACACCCAGCACCAGGCACAGAAGCTGGTCCAACAGAAACATAGTCAAGTAGCACAAATGGTAACCTAGTTTGCTTTCTGCTGCTGGGATAAGTCTGACCAAAAGCAACCCAGGGGAGGAGCGGGCTTAATCCATCGTCCTTGTTATACAATCTATCATCAGGGGACTCAAGGCTGAGAGTTGAGGCAGGAGCTTGGACCTAATGCAGAGGCCATGGAAGCACTCTTTACTGACCTGCTCTCAGACTCACATTAAGCATCCTTTCTTACTCAGCCCAGGCTCAGCTGCCTAGGGATGGTACCACCCTAAAACATCAATTAGCATCTGTGAAAATGCTCCACAGACAGGTTCGCAGTCCAACCCAATGGAGGCAATTCTTCAGTTGATGTTCCCCTGCCCTGCCCGGGTGTCTGGATTATGTCACACTGACAACCAAAATCAGGCATCACAGATGGATAACTTACCTGGCATAAATGTGGAAGATGTGCTTATATGCCGAACTCATAAGAGAGAACTTCAGAGGCTTATTTCAAGAAGTTGGTTTAGGTGATTGTGAGTCTGGGTGGGTGAGCTCAGAACACAGTTGGGCAGCTAGCAAGATGATTTAGGACTCCCAGATGTGGGTGAAACATCATAATATGTGCTACTCAAGTCACTTGCTTGACTGAGTCGGGCCCACCCAATTATCCAGGGTACTGTCTCTCCCTGTAAGCCAGTGGATTAAGGACTTTTTGATCACATCTATAGTGAATTTTCACAACAACCCTAAACATTTGGGGGAGGGAACTGGGGCCAATGGCTTCACCTATGAAAAGGACAGTGAGCTTCCACAGCCTTTAATCACAGTGTAGAAAGGGAACATTAAACTCAGCAGTATTTTGTTTTCACTAAATGGAACAAAAAGGTTACCAAAACTAAAGTTAAGGAGATTTGGCAGAAGACACAGTATGGGGTCAAAAGCTGAACCCCATTTTATTCTGGCATCCTGAAACAACTCTGATGGAAACCCAAGTTTTGTTTTGCTTTTTAAAAAAGAAATACCATCTGTTTTAAAATGCATTATTATCCCCCTCCATGAAATTTTTGACAAACATCAGGCATGAATTGAGTTAAGCACCACTATTTCACTCTGTATGAAAATGTTCCCAATATATCAGGTAAGGGAGCCAGTTAATAAATATCATATCCATTCAATTTTGTACAGTAGTAAATAAAATTCGTGGAAGTATATGTATATCAAACTTTAAGGATAGTTATTTCCAGATAATACCTTAGTAGGTAATTTTTAATTTGTAAGTTTTTAGAAATTTCTAATAGGTATTACAACCATATCTTGGTTTTGAGGTTAGGAAACTATAATTAGGGTCTATTGTATTATTTAGGAATAAGGAAAAATACAAAATGCAAAATAAATAATCTTGGATAAATGACCCGTTCAAGGGGCTACTTATATCTGTCTATAACCATTCAACAGATAAGTCCTAAACTGTTATGTTATCTCTCCCTAGGCAACAAAATAAAATTTTAGTAAAACAAGCCTTCACCCTTCCCTGAGAGAGTTTAGTGGTCAAGAGGAAAATTATTTAGAAAAATAAATGAATAACTGCACATGAAAATGTATAAGTGGCTGGAGGAAAACAGATATGTGATGAGCTCATAAATATTTAGATGAATTTACTATAACTAATGATGTAACTAAAATACTTAGTAGTTGTCTGTGTGGTGTGTGTGTGGTGTGGGGGAGTATGATATGTGTGTGGTGTAAGTGTGGTATGTATGGTATGTATGGTTGGGTGTGGTATGT